>JAHPZR010045114.1:0-15819 GCA_019787425.1 Platygyra sinensis | reverse complement strand
GAGATACTTTCTTCTAGGGCATATTTTTTTTCTGCAAATGATGAAAATACGCCTCTGTTACTATTCTCCTACCTCTAAGAGCACGCAATCTGGCCTTTGTCCTTCATCGGACGCAAACTAATCCCATAAAAACGATAATTATAGGAAGAAGAACTTTAATACAAGCTTCGTTTGAATCTCCCGCCATGTTATTCAAACTGATTCACTTGCCAGCACACTCTGTTCAAATTACGTCACTGAAACTTAATTTAACTCGTGAAAACACCTATCATTTTTAAGTCGCTTAACAAAGTCTGTAAACAAAACACCTTTGGGAATGTTAAGTGAGACAATGGTTGTCGTAAAAACACAGCTGGATTGTCTTGTATGTCAAGTAAGTAAAATACATGTAAATAATTAATGCATGACATTCTTTTAGGTAAACTGAGTGATCTACAGCTGGAAGGAGTTTTATATGCTGTAAGTTGATCATGTGTTTCAGGAGATATTGATACAGTAGTACCCCAAGGATAATCATTGCCAATATCGACAGGGAGGAAAGGAGGTTTCAAAAGTCAAGCCCAAAAACATTCTCCGAGTCTGATGGCAAAGAGTGCATTTTCATGGCAAATTATCATTTCAAAAGTAAAGTGTTTCCTGTCAGAAGTCTTTTTTGTTCCAGCTCTGTGTTCATCTTTGTTTCACATTGTATACTGTACTTCTGTCATTACTGATTTAATCACTGTTAGTACTGCCATATTGGCTTCCTGATTTTTTATTTTCTAGTGTCAGAGACATCAGGTTGTGCTTGCCAGTGGACAGAGGGCGGGGTTCTTTATTGGAGATGGTGCTGGTGTTGGGAAGGGGAGGCAGGTAAGAGGATAGATGAGTAGGATATGAAGAATTCTGGAGATCAAGGAGGGTGTTATTCAAAAAGGCCGAGGTGGATAACACCCTCCAAGATCTGCAGAATTCTTTATATCCTACAAAAGCCAAATTCAATAATTGCTTTATTATATTCATTCAAAATATTTTCCATTCTTAAAGGAGTTTTGCCATTTCGCTCTTTGTTTTTCCGCTCACCAAACATAAGACAACCTCGTCCCCAGGTTTTCTCAGTCAAGGGTTCAATAATCTGTAGCGGGTTGTACTTTTGACGTCATTTTGATGTCATCGGTTCAATAATTTGCAGCGGGCTGCACTTTTGACATTCATTGATTGAATATTTGGTCAACAGCAGCTGATTATGGTGAATTATGCATGTGGTTTTAACCAATCAGAAACAGGGAAATATTTTGATTGAATAACAATAGAACCCTAGCCTGCACTGCAGGTGTATTTCGGACGCGCGAGTGTACATTTTCGTATTAGGCCACCATCTTGGGTTAATGCTGGCATGCATATATTTGATAATAAATTATTATAGTACTGTGAACTGAGCCACAATTTTTTCCCATGACCTGCACTCTTTTAGACCAGCACAAGAACAGAATGCTAGTTAACCTTCAATTGATTCATGAGCATAGCTGGGGATTTCACAGCAAAGTTTAGGATATTTTATAGCACATGCATTTATCTTTGGTGTGTAAGACTGTAAACCATGGAAATTGATATTTAATAAAAACTTGAAAGTTGATGTTCATTAGAAGGCAGATGAATGCTTAATCAATTAGATGTGTGACTGCATGGAAGATTACTTTTTTTCTACTAGGAGCTGATGAGTTCTTGGAAATTGTGACCAAAATACTTTACTCTAATTACAGCATGTAGTTCCAAGGTCATGAAAAAGTCAAATTTTCTCGAGTTTTAAAAAATTTGTCTTTGTTCGGTATCATATGGACTACATTTTCATGGTCTATACACTTGCTCAAAAATAATTCTTCCAGTTATTATTAAAACAGTAAATTATCATCTTGACATTCCTTCTAAATAACAAACTTGTTTTTGTCTTCGTTTTATTGTTGTGACTTATATGCCTGACTGTATACTAATCAGAGTGACTGGTTGTGTTTATAATGAGTTTTTCTGACATTGTCCTTCACAATTGACTTATGGTGACACCTTTTGTTATAAAGAAAATGATCATGATTAAGCTCTATAGATTTTAATAAAAAAATTTCCATTCTAGATTTCTGGGATAATATTGGACAACTTTGCCCGTGGAAGGTGCAAACATGTGTGGTTTAGTATTTCAACTGACCTCAGACTAGATGCACAAAGGTTTGTCTTCACTTTTATAAATTGTTAACTATGAAGAATGATCATCGCAGTGAATTAATCCTTCCCATTAATGACTGCATGAAATTTCCAGGCTGCAGATTGAAGACCATATTTAGGTCTACATAACACTCTTGTTGGCCTGAATATCAGGGCTCAGCTTAGCCTGTTTGTGGTTAGATCTCGTAAATAGACAAATTCGGCAAACTCATGCGTGGGTGTCACGTGACTTGAATTGGGTACAACAACAACCCAAACACGTGTGTTCATATTGACATTTGGAGAAAAGTAAGACGCGATGCTGCAGTTTTGCTGTGTTGCATGCTGCCAAAACAGCGATGCTGACCGGAAGGATCTTTCTTTTCATGGTTTGCCGTTAAAAGTCAAAAGTCTTCTGTCCGTTTGGATCATGAAAATGAGAAGAGATCCACGATAGTTCAACGTCAGTCGCCATAGCAAGATCTGCATCGCACACTGTGCATGAGATGATTTTATTAATCCATACTCTAGCAAAAAGCGATTGAAGGCCGATGCAGTTCCTTCAAATTTTTTGTGGAATAAAGATAAGCCGGAGAAGGTTCAACTGGTGAAGATGTCCGCTTTAGAAAAGCTAAATTAAATCAATGGAGAAGTAAAGAAGAAGCAACGGATACAGCATCTGAAGAAGAAGGTAACATGGCTATCCCTACCAGAACTGGTGATGAACTTATTTCTCGAAAGACACAAACATATGAGTATGACATCTGCAGCAAATTAGATGAACATGTTAGAATTCCCTATTTACATAAATTTTCTGTACTTTCCAAATCCCAAAGAAAGAAGGCAACTGAATTGTTAACACATTTTACTGGATTTAACAGTCATAGTGAATTCATGAATACTTTGTAATTTTTGTTGCCTAAAAAATGCTGATTTACTGGGATACTGCAACGAGAAAAAAATCATTGACACAGAGAAACTGTTTGAGTGTGATAACATGTGATGATCAAGGTGGACTTAATGATGATGAGGAGCAGGACAACACTACCTTAACAAGGCCTTCTGCTCATAAACTGTCAGTGGAGGACGAATATCTTCTTGTGCTGATGAAATTAAGAATGCGTCTTTCAACTATTGATCTTGCAGAGAGGTTTTAGAGGGCACAGTAGTTAATATATTCCTCACCTGGATTAACTACCTGTATGTAACACTTGAAAGTCTCAAAATATGGCCCCATAGAGATATAATTTTTAATAAGACACCTGTAGAGTTTTTAGAGAAGTACCCACTGTAATAGTATTGTGATCATTGATGCAACAGAACTTAAAATTCAAGTTCCAAGTGCTCTTCAGAAACACAGTAAGATTTACTGCACCTACCTATCTCATACTACAATTTAATACCCCCTTGGTGTTGATGCTAAAGGGGGATTATGGTTAACTTGCAGCTTTATGAAGATGCTATTAGTGATAAACAAATTGTAGAAAGATCTGGATTCTTAGAAAGAAAGTAACCTCAGCAGAAATTAAAAAGGGAGCTTCAATAATGGTAGACAAAAATGAATCTTCCAATTCCTTTCCTGATGTGAATCAGGGGGGCAGTCAGGTGTTGAAATTCACTCAAACTGATTATTATTGATTTCAAGCAAAACAAGCAATATATTTTTTCAGTCTAGCAATGGACAGTTACAAATGTATTGTGTTTACATTAATGCTCATCTGTGTTGACTGATTGACTGGTTGTGTTTCACACTGTCTGTCACTGATGTTGATATTCAAGAGCATACTAGTCATAAGGTTAGTAATTTTGTCATAATCTTTGTTAAACAGTCTCAATAGTATTCACAAGAATGGTGTCTTCTGTACTATGTGAACAACTGTTCACTGGTCTTGCTCTGCTAAAAAGGAATTGAAGTGCATGTTGCAAATATAATTGTAATAGTTTTGGCAAGAGCTTATTTGCCCAGTAGAATGCTTCAAAAAAAATTCTGTCAACACACAATTCATTTGAGTCAATGAAATCAGTTTGGTCTAAATGTCGAATTTCATTTCAATCAAAGGGTACCAAATCAACATGTGGAATGTCAGGAAATTCAAGACATTTGGGGACTGAACTGTGTCGAGGAGTAGTCCATCCGAGCTGTTTGTCAAAAAGGTTGTGTTGGGTTGACAATAATCTTGTAGCTGATATGCAAGGCAAGCACCAAGGGGTAAATTTCCAAACACTGTATTTATTAATAAACCGGGCTCTTGATCACTTAACAAATAAAAAAATTGAGGAGGAGCTTCTTTTTGGTTTAGGTGAACAACCCGATCCATCACATGTTGTCTGTGCAGTCTTCATCTTTATTTTTATAAGGCCGGTCTCTCACATCATTCAGTTTGCAACTTTCGCCATTTCTGTCAATTTCTAATCGGGCATAATGAGTCCCCATTACAGGCAAAGGGCAGATAGAGGTTGCTCCCGGAATATGCCAACTGGGATAGACTTGTACAAGTCACATCACTGGGGATTTCTTTGATATTCAAATATGAATAATCATTAAACTGAAACAATAGTGCAGCTGCATGATGATCGTAATGCCCACTGCTTCCTCCCTTACACGAACATTGTGCTTTAAAAATTTCTGCCCTACCATCGCACTCCCCAAAGATTACGGCTAAAAATTGAGGCTCTTCACTTTTTCTTAGAGATCTATAGCAACGTGCCTTGACATGGAAATCCTCCAGCTGCTGACACGCGTAAACATCGTAAACAAACCCTTTCCGAAAGCACTTTTAGCTTTTCTCCCCAGCATTCTTTTTTCCGCCTTGCTCGAGCCCCAAAGATCATGTTGTTGGGCTACATTTTGGAAAATTCCTCAGAGATTTTCATCATGTCTCATCTTTGTTGAATAAACAGCTACAGCGACGCTCATGATTCACACAACAAGTGCAAGCAGCTGCCATTTTGCAAAGCAAATTAAAGGGAGCCTCGTTTTGACGCAATGTAAACACCCAATTCAATGTCACGTGCGTGTTAGCCGAATTTGTCCATGGAAATGGAAATACAGTATTAGTAGAAACATCTGCAGCATGTTTATGTCATACATCACCTCTTAACTGGCAGCCATATGTTGGACCTTCAATCAAAATGTTATATTTTCCTTGTATTTTCGAATCATTATAAAGAAGTGGTCATGTCAAGTATACTGGAGATGGATACTACTACTTCAGGGATGGCCTTAAGTGGATGTATTGATAATATAACTGGAGCAATATAAATCATTACTTATTTTCAGAGATTTACATGACATTGGTTGCTATGCAAAAGTGATTGATGGTTGCCAGCAGCTTGACAAAGAGACAAGGTAAATAAGTTTATCTAGTACTCACAAGGAACAGTTGACAGACTCTTTAATTCTCTTTAAGTTTTTCCAATTTTAGTTCTTTGATCCTTTCTTTTTGACCATTCTCTTATTTCTAAAGGGTACAGCAATTAGTTTTTCCAGCTCCACAGAACGTTTTTTTGGCTTGTACAACAAAATGTACAGTGAACATTACATATTAAATAAAGTTTGTTTACAGAAATTTTCAGAAATTTGTGAATTTTGCAAGTTATTAGCAATAAAGGGTGATGTTATAATAATATGATATATTTTTTTCAGAGTATTTGGTTTGCCTGCTGACTTCAAAGAAGGGGTTGTTTTTAGTACATATGCCACTTTAGTGTCGTCTGTCCAAAAAGGTACATGTACATATTTAAAACTGTTGATAGTACTGTTAGTGCTGTAATAGAAGTATCAATCTTGTTATACCCACTCATTTCAGTGGTGACTTGACAACCCATTAGATTGAGGATACCTTTACGTAACACCTTTAGAGCCATGAAAGTCGCTAAGAGAAACACCTGCCAATTCTTCACCCTCTTGAGAAGACTTTTGCAATGTGTGACATTGTTTACTGAACTACACAACCTACAGTGTACAGCAACTTGGATTTAATTTCTGTTATCAGATGATGGAAAAGTTTTTTTTGCAGAATTTATCACTGCCAGACATTGCTACGGAACATCATATTTTAAAAATACAAACTGGAACATCACTGTTTATACATTTAGAAAAAAATTAACACTTAAAAATCAACGCTTCTAAATTCTAATTTGATCTGGAATCAGTGGATGAAGAGCTACTTCGTGGAAATGCCACTGCAAATTCGTTATTATTATTATCATTATCATTATCATTATCAGTATGAGTATTAGTATTATTCTTATTCTTCTTCTTCTTCTTCTTCTTCTTCTTCTTCCTCTTCTTCTTCTTCTTCTTCTTCTTCTTCTTCTTCTTCTTCCTCTTCCTCTTCTTCTTCTTCTTCTTCTTCTTCTTCTTCTTCCTCTTCTTCTTCTTCTTCTTCTTCTTCCTCTTCTTCTTCTTCTTCTTCTTCTTCTTCTTCTTCTTCCTCTTCTTCCTCTTCTTCTTCTTCTTCTTCTTCTTCTTCTTGTTCCTCTTCTTCTTCTTCTTCTTCTTCTTCTTCTTCCTCTTCTTCTTCTTCTTCTTCTTCTTCTTCTTCTTCTTCCTCTTCTTCTTCTTCTTCTTCTTCTTCTTCTTCTTCCTCTTCCTCTTCTTCTTCTTCTTCTTCTTCTTCTTCTTATTATTATTATTATTATTATTATTATTACTATTTTAGCAAGTAGACAATCCAAGGATGAAAAAGTCAACTTGTATGTGAACTATTTTTGAACTTCTTGCTCTGAAGTTTGATGGTTTAAGCCATGAAAATCAGTCACCCACCCACTCACCGAGGGGTCTGTATATTTGAACCAGGCTACTCGGGTGAAGAGATTTGCAAATTAAGAAGAAAACCTTAATCAGCAAAATGATATTAGCTTGTGTTAGAGCTGCTTATCCCAAAATAAAAAAAAAATCAGAGAGCATCTTGCCTTGAACTTGATTGCCAAATGTAACACACAGATGTTCTCTCTGATGTATTTTTTTCAGGAAAGGTAGCTGTAATGCAGGGTAATCAATGTTGTCTGGATGTACCACTAAATTCTCAATAGCATCGTTAGGATAATGCTTAAGGTGGCTGAAAATGGTTTCCAGTACTTTTCAAGACTTACAGTTTGATGGGTCATGAATTATAACCACTCTATACTAGTTGATGCCAAAATCATGGTATCAACAAACTGCCCAATCATCGGTGAACAAGTTGTTGTTAATTTTGTGGCACAATAGGTTACCATAGCGACAATATGACCTGCTAAAAACACTCTTTATTTAAGCTTTAAGCGCTTACAGTGTATAACTCAAAAACGAGCTCGGTGACCCCCATTTTTTATTATCGAATTGTAATCAGCATGAAAAGATGCAACTTTTTGCCAAGTTTAAAAAAAAATTCTGCGAAGGGGGTTCAGAGCCACGTTAAATTTTCGAAAATTTATGGTGGTTCTGAACCCCCTTCGCAGAATTTTTTTAAACTTGGTAAAAAGTTGCATCTTTTCACGCTGATTACAATTCGATAATAAAAAATGGGGGTCACCGAGCTTGTTTTTGAGTTATAAGCGCTTAAAGCTCAAATTAAGGGTGTTTTTAGCAGGTCATTGTTGCTATGGTAACCTATTGTGCCACAAAATTAGCAACAAGTTGTTCCCCGATGATTGGGCAGTTTGTTGATACCATGATTTCAGCATCAACCGATAAAGAGTGATTATAATGACCCATCAAACAATTAGACTTGGAAAATACTAGAAACTGTTTCCAGAAACTGTACCTTGAAAAGTTTAGCCTAAATTTTTCAAGTTTGACGTTGACAATCCGTGTTAATCTTTTCCATCCTTGACCATCCGAGTTCCTTTATGTTTTAGTATTGTCTTTTTGGTGTTTTTCTATCTTTGTAAACTAGTATTTTCAGGTTTCCTTCAATTTGAAGGTAAATTTTCCTGTGACCAAAATAACTCAAAAAATTGTGACCGAGCTCAGGACTTTAATAATAATAATGATGTACATGTTTGGGTAATATTCAGGAAAATAATTTGCCTAACTAGTAATTTAGGAAAAGTGACATGCTGATCTCAGTTCAGTGAACTCATATTAACCAAGCAAATGTGGTCCTTCTTCACCAGGCACTAATCGTCAGAGCAGACTGCAGCAGTTGATTGACTGGTGTGGTGGGGAGCAGTTCAGTGGTTGCCTGATATTCGACGAGTGTCACAAGGCAAAGCATTTTGTACCAGTAAGTGACTTACTTATAACTGGAACCTTTGTTCTGTTTTCTGTTGCTGTAAAGCATCAACACTATTCTATTTGATAAAATTTAATTTCTTACATGTATTACACATCATTGTGGCGATTCAAGCTGGAGTTATATGCCTTACTGTACTTGGATTAATCAAGTTACTAATAACTGTGGTGGCTGTTGATTGAACCTGTGAGATATTTTCCATGGTCTTTGGCCTACAAACATCTTGTGAAAATACCAGCTTCCATGCACATCAGTTACATGTAACTGGCACCCCATTATTGTGATAAAAATGTAATTTATATATGTGAGTCATGGTTTTCTAATTTTGTCTTCATTGAACCATGAACAAAGCTTATTAATAATCACTTTTTGACAATGTGAATGAGTTAGTTTTTATTCTATTCTAACTTATACATGTACATGTAGTACTTTCATTTTTTGTCTTGTGCTATTTTTAATTTAGGGCAAAGAGGAAACAAGCACAAAAGTTGCCCTGGCTGTCACAACACTACAAAGGTATAAATTAAACTGAAGAGGTAAATTTTGTAATTGATTCCCTATGATGTTTTGAAAGGGGCATTTCTGGTTGGCACATTGATGAGAAGGCGGATATACTTATCTTTGGAAAGGGTTCGAGAATTGTCTAATCATTACTAGTCCGTTAAACACGAACTTAGTTGTCTCTGCCAATGTGCTTATTAAAACATGACCACAAGCTTTTTGTATATAGGTCACTTGACATGTAAGGCTAAGGGCGCGTTCGTTTGGGATATTCCGGAATAAGAATATATTCTGGAATATATTCCGGCTATTCTGCTCCTGGGAGCAGAATAGCCGGAGTGGAAATCCAGGTATTCCGGAATGATAATAGCTCCCAAACAAACGCTTACCTGCATTATTCCAATTATTCTTTTTCCGGATTGATCCCAAATGAACGCGCCCCAAGTAAGGCTCTAGTCTCATATCTCAGTTTCTCAATTTTTCAGGATCCTTCCAAAAGCTCGTGTTGTGTACTGCAGTGCAACTGGTGTAACAGATGTAAAAAATATGGTAATATATTTTTGCATGTAAGCTAACATTTTAGATGACAAAATTTGTGAAGAAGTCGCTGCTTTTCAATTCTTACACGATTGCTTGTTATCATTTTTGAAGACATTATTGCAGGGGGTTCATTAAGGGCTGGGCACCGGGCAAATTGACTGGCTGTGAACAAGACTTCATCGATCAATTTGCCCGGCTGTTTTCGTCTTGTCTTCTTACTTTCTTTCATAAGAAAACCTAAAAATTATGCCCAGCTGAAAAACCCCACTGACCTCCTGCACAAAAACTTAATGAAATGCCTGGTATTGGGCAGAGTATTAAGCCAACTAAACACATACATGTAGTACCTCATGCTATGGAAATAGCATGATGTGCCACTGATGTGCCATTAGGCTGATATGTAGACTATACCTAAGTCTGATTCCACTTTTTCCTCAGGCATTCATGGAGCGACTTGGTCTGTGGGGAGATGGGACAGCATTCAAGTCATTTGATTCTTTTCTAACCAGCATCACTAAAAGAGGGCTTGGTAAGATTTTAATTAGTGATTTAAATAGTTGCCCTGCCTTTTAGCATTGTAACCTACTACTATACAACATAATCCAAGTGAAAGTTTCTCTGTAGACCTGTGTTCCTAAATATTTCTTGTGTCTCAAAGAATAAAAAGTATTAAGTCAGAGTTATTCCTGGCAATTTTAGAAGAGACCAGTCTATTATACATGAATGGATTATTGGTGAACTTGAAGCAGTCCATTGTTGGTAACTTTTCCTCCATGACCCTCTCACTTTTTATTCTTGTTCCTTAATGTACAGTTCAGTTTGCTACCACACATGATTTATATTTTGGGGTGAACAGTGGCACTGAGAGTAAAGTGTTTTGCCAATCAAATTTAACTGTTTGAGGGGGAAAGCCATTCTTATGAAGTAATGTACTGGACACTTTGAATCCAGGCCTGCACATTTTGTGTTCCTTCGCCCATACCTGGTAGCAGCACATTTAGTGCTGGGGTAACACTGCGATTGACTAGCATCGCATCCAGGGGTGACTAGAAGTACTGCTACATGTAGTTGCTTAATGATTTAAAAATGCAGGATAAGCTCTGGCAGTATGGGCCACATGGCCTGATGGAAATGTAACCTACTCTTAATTTATGCAGCCAACGTACCTCAGGCTCTTCACTCTAAGTGGCGCATAGGCCATTAACAGCTCTCCTTCATTTAACTTAACTCTGGGCTGTCCTTTTTGCCTTGGCCCAGGTTTTGCCACTTCCTTTTAGTTCTGACTCAGTGTCATGCCTCCAGCCATTTCTGAGCTGGCCCCTCTTTGTCTTCCCCTGTGGGTTCCAAGTCATTGCCTGGGGTAGTAAGCTAAGCCTGCATGCAGGCCAAGTGACCCACCAGGCTGGAGCTTAGCAACTTGGAGAATTTCTACTCCCCCTGGGTGGAACATTTGCTAGTCTATTGCAGGATTTCCCCCAGCACTAAGATCGCTGGTACCCGTCTATACACCTGGATAGAGAGAGGCACTGTGAGAGGTGTCTTGCCCAAGAACACAATGCAATGTCCCCAGCCAGGGTTTGAACCCGGACCGCCCAATCTGGAGATGAGCATACTAGCCTTGAGACCACCATGCCTCCACCAATGCCTGGGAAGTGATGTTTATTTATGCAACGGTGGGCACAAAAATCAAAACCAATCGGTAAACTTTCATTGAGCAGAAATGCACATGTACCATACTACATTATGAACACAGTCATGTCCATTGTATTAATCTTTATATTTCAGGTGCTGCTGAAATGTTAGCTATGGAGATGAAAGCATCTGGAATGTATGTCTCTAGAGGACTTAGCTTCAGACAAGCTGAGGTATAAGAAATGCTCTGAATGTTATAAACCTGGTGTCTTTATAACCTTAGCTTGGAAATTTTTCAAGTTCTACATTTGGGTTGATCAACTATTGTACAATCTACAATAACAGATGTACAGCGGAGGTTTTATTTAAGGTCAGACGCCAGGCAAATTGACCGTCTGTGAGGATGATTTTAGCTAACCAGTTGGTATAACCATCAAGAGGATAGGTTTTCTTATACAGAAGTTCAGTTCAGTTGCCTGCCTGTGAAAACTAGTTGCCCTATGGCTGAAAACATTTTTAATGAAAACCCTTTGTACAGCTGAGCCTTAGTACTTCGAACTCTCCTAGAAGGAGAAAATTTGTTCAAGTAGTAGGGGTTTGAAATAACCAGGTCAAGTTTGAATATGAGAAAATAATATTAATAATAACTACAGTAATTAACTCACTATAAACAGAATGGAATGAAATATTTTATTGACCAAGAGAAGGAAGGGAACATGGTATAGACAAGACTAAAGCATGGTGAAAAGATCAAATTTCCATATCTAAGCTTTAATTTGTGACATAATGATTGTTTTTCAACTTTTTTGGGAGCTTGACAGTTAGTCTGAAATAGCAGGGAGTTCAAAATAACCGAGTTTTACAGTACATGTAAGCTTGAATGGCTGTAAAAGAAGTTCAGCCGAGGGAAATGGATCTAAGTTAAAAATAAGTTATGGAAGTGTTCAAATAAGCAAGGTCCAACTTTCATTATTTGTCTCATGTTGAATTAATCAATTTATAATTTTTTTCTCTAGTTTGTTAATGTAGAGGCTCCTTTAACAGCAGATCAGATCAAAGTTTATGACACAGCAGTTCATGTTTGGTAAGCATGCAGCAACCACTTTCCATTTTCTCATTACTATCTGATAACAAATCAGTGGAGGTATGCATTGAGAATTAAGGACCTGATCACATTCTCAAATCCCAAGGGGATGTTAGCTTTTCTTTTTGTAGTAAGTCATGTTGTTCTTTTTGCAATCCAAGGAGTGAGGTAAAGAAGTCACTTGAATATGCCATTGGTCGAACTACGACTTCCACGCCAAGAGTATGGTCAGTATTTTGGTCCAGTCACCAGAGGTTCTTCAAACAACTATGGTGAGTATCTTATACTGAGGCACGAGAGGCTTCATGGGTAGTGCGCCCAACTACAGAACGACTTAGGATCAGATCAGATCAAACTTCCCTCCGACGAAGGGCGAGCACTTGAAACGTCAGCTTTCGATTCTCTTTACGGTGGGCCAATTCACATTATCAACTCAGTTGATAAAACCAAATTATCCTGTGATACTCCCACCGATGGCAGCACCATAGTTTCTGTAGAAACTACTCCCTTTACGGATCGAACTGTCTGGGTTTGACTCTGGCTGCTTGGGTACATAGTGTTGTGTTCTTGAGCAAGACACTTTACTCTCGCAGTGCCTCTCTTCACCAAGTGTATAATTGGGTACCGGCAGATTTAATGCTGGGGGTAACCCTGTGATGGACTCGCATATGCCAACCATACACTGTAAGGAAGCAGGGGAAGGAGTGTGGCTTGGGGATGGCTCTTGTTCAAAGAAACATTTGTTTTTAAGTGCATATAGCTGAATATTGCATTTCCTTGTTTTTGCTCTATTGCACAGCATGAGTATGAAAGTACCGACTATAGTACAGGAAGCCCTACAAGCGCTACAGGATGGCTACTGTGTTGTGATTGGTCTGCAGTCCACTGGAGAGGTTGGTTTAGCTTGTTTACCTTTCTTAGGAAAATGAACTGAACAAACCCAGCTCAAGAAAATGAGTACGCAAATAATTGTTTCGATTTCTTGAATACTCGATTTTTCGAACCTCCTGATAATTCAAACCAAAACTTGTCTTCCTCCTCTGAGTCCAACACTGTAATTTTTAACCCCGAACTTCTCAACTTTTCAACCAAGTTTTGATTCCCCTGGATGTTCGAGAAAGCGAGATTGGCTTTGTGTTCAGTTCTGCTTTTTTGCTATTGAAGCTAACAGCCATGTAGTAGTAGTATTGCCGAATATTTTTACGAGTTGTGCCGTATTTTGGCGAGCCCGTAGGGCGAGTCAAAATACAAATAACGAGTAAAAATTCTCAGCGATACTACACAACAAAACGTCTAATAAGAGATTTATTATCCAACGTGCCAAATTGGTATGTTCGTGCGAGCGAATTTCGTGGATCTTTATTTACAGGGAATGCGTGACAGAAGTATGCGAAGCGGATCGGAATTGGCACGAGAAATCTAGCTAACTGATTGGTCAACGGCAGGAAACCGTCTAACCGGTCCTCTGGAGTACAAATACCGCATGATATTTGTACTCGTTTCGGGCGTTATTTGTACTCTGCGAAGTGCAGTTGGATAGTAAATTACGATATTTAAGGAGTAAGCCACAGCAGTCTTAGGTCTTCTATCGTGGCCAAATTGGAATTGGAGATGTTGGTTTTTGTGGCGTCATGAAAACCGGAGAATCCGGAGAAAAAAAACCTCAGGGCAAGGCGAGGAGCAACAACAAACTAAACCCACATGTGACCCCAGGGGTCAGTTTCTCGAAAGCCCCCGGGAACTTTTCGGGCCCGGAAAAGCCCTTGCACAAGTCTCGAACCTTTTGATTACAGAGCTGTTTTTATTCACGTATCCCCAATATCAACACGAGTTCCTTTTATACAAGAAGTTTCAGCCGTATACACTTATCCGTTTTAAGATACAGATGAACTAAAAATGCCTTAACGGGCCCGAAAAGTTTCCGGGGCTTTTCGAGAAACAGGCCCCTGCAAAGCCAATTTTTATTAATCGGTATTTACACTGTAAATGCAGAAAGGCGTATTACTGTACGCCTGAAACTTCTTGTATGAAGGGAACCTCTGTTTCATATTAATAATATGTACATAAAACAGCTCTGAAGTCATAAAGTTTGAGATTTTGCTACGGCTTTTTCGGTTACGAAGACTTCTCGGGACTGTCGAGAAACGGGCCCACCGGCCCGAATCATAGTGCCCGAATGGAACCCGGGCCACTCTGATGGAAGGCGAGCGCCTTCACCAGTACTCCCCTCGGTATTCCTCCTTTTGTGTGCACTGCCGGGTTAACGGCCAATTCTATATTTGCGTCCACGAGCTGTCAGTTTTTATTTATTTTCAATCTTTTGCGTTTTGTGTCCTTTTTTTACCAGGCGAGTTAGAAAGTGAAATAACACGGTTGCCGGTGGGGTGTTGAATGGTTTTATTTCCAGCACAGAAGAAATCCTCTCTCGGTTTATCACACAATATTTTCCAACTCAGATAATCAAATCGGTAAGTTGGTCCATTTACTAAAATATCTGAATTAAACCAACATTGATTCAATGATACGTTTACTAAATATTGAACACCAAAGCAACGCGTTCTTTTTTTCGGAATCTAAGAGTTTAGCCAACCGGGAATCAAATCCTGTCCTTTCACTTCATAGAATCACTTTGACTTATATATATCAATCAAATGAAACAAGATCACACCTGGGCATTTAAATTAACCGGGGGGAGGGGGATTTGACATCTGTGGTTGTTGTTGGGGTGGGAACCTGATATCTTATGGGAGGGGTAGGGGAAATTTGGAAAGGTTGTCTCAAATTCATGGAATCACGAACAACAACAACAGTGAAAAGTAGAGCAACCAGAACTTGGTGATAACTTTAGAATATCATGCCGTTGTCGCACCCCCCGCATATTCATGAACGTACGCTGCATTGTAAGCATTCTTTTGCTTCTCAGTTTGAATAAACATGTTGCCAAAGTTTGACTTGATCATTTTTTTCTTGTTGTTAGAATGGCGATGTAGTGGAAGATCAGGGAGCATGCAAGCAAAGAATCTTCTGTTAACGTTTTGTCAGGAAAATTAATCTTCCAATTAGGTTTGTACTGACATGTTCATCCCGGCAGTGCTTTTAATCATCTTGGCTGCAGAGAGAGTTTTTTAATATCTGCACGATTTAAACATCTATCACTAATAATTTTTTCCTTCCCCAGTCCCCTTGATGACCTCATAAACCAACTTGGGGGACCAGGGAAAGTACGCAGAATGACGGGTAGACGTGGTCGCGTGGTGAAACCGAGAAGCAGCCTCAACCTCATTACGAGGCTCGAGAATCAGGCAGCAGCAATGTGGACAGTTTTAAATATTCAAGAGGTGAGAGCTATGGTGTTACACATCTATAAGCCTGTTTACTTCCTTATAGCTGTCGAATCTGAATCCCAAAGATTAACAAGCGCTGAGCTGGGTTGTTTTATTCGACTTTCCTCTCTTTGAGCGAAAGGCTTCCATCCACACCAGTTTAAACATCAGAGTGCCTGTCAGAAGTGTTGGGATTAATCTTGCAGCATCTTCTACATTATGGGTGTCGATTTTTTCAGCAAGAGGGCAACGTTTTCACAGGCGGGCAAAGAGGAAAACCTTTCCTCTAGATGGTCAAACCATGTCAGGCAAACAAATTCCCTACAAAGTCTTGGTCGGTGGGAGA
>JAHPZR010045112.1:0-33724 GCA_019787425.1 Platygyra sinensis | reverse complement strand
TAAAAATATTTATAAAGCATAGCCCCCCTGCAGGGGGTGAACTCAAAAATTAAAACTAATTCTAGTAATTCTAGTGTAGATCTAGAAATACAACTTGTGATTACCACTTCAAAGCAAGCCATCTCTAAAAGCCTTTCTTATTGCTTCATCTTACCTTCATTCAGTAGGACTTACATTAAAAAAATTTTACTTACAATGTATCATAATTTAACATTTATATTCAAGTCTGAAATAGGTATAATTTTCATAGCTTTTTATCTGGTTTTCCACACAAGCATAAACTAGACACTCCACGCAAGATTGTACATTTATTGACAGTCAAAGTTAATAAAATATAAAAACAAAATAACTTATGGGTATCGTCATTTCACTATTTGTAATTGCTTGGTAGCTGCTGCAGTAATAGGAAGTCAAGCTTACTTTTAGGTGAGCAACAAGTCTATCACGAGCGTACAACTGGAATTCTAATCTTTGAAAGCTTATCTGAATCTTTTACAGGCAATAGATTAGACTACAACAAGCGGGTACCGCATATAGTATGGAGCCATGCAAGCAGAGTTAATAGTTGAAATGTTAGTTAATAGTCATTTCAGTTATCAATATCAATTATCACCTACCTTATCTAGACTTTTCTCTTGTTTTCTGAAAGCTTGAATTATTTGACATTAATATGTGGATGCCTATGCAAGTCAGAGTTTTAATAGTTGAAATGCTTAGTTAATAGTCATTTTCAGTTATTCCAAAAATATCAATTAGTCAACTACACTTATCTAGACTTTTTTTTTTGTTGTCTGAAAGCTTAAATTATTTGACATTAACATGGATGCTATGCAAGTCAGAGTTTACTAGTTGAAATGCTTAGTTACTAGTCATTTCAGATATCAATATTAATTATCAATACCCTTATCTAGACTTTTTTTGTTCTGAAAGGCTTGAATTATTGACATATAACGATGGATGCCTATGCAAGTCAGAGTTTTAATAGTTGAAGTGACTTAGTTTAATAGTATTTCAGTTATCAATTATCAACTAACCCTCTACTAGACTTTTTCTTTGTTCTGAAAGCTTAAATATTTTGACATTAAGCGATAGCAAGATATATTCTGTTAGAGCATTTTTTTTTAATTCATAAGCATAGTCATTTCATTTATCAATTATCAATTATCAACTACCCTATCTAGACTTTTTCTTCTTGTTTCTGGAAGCTAATATTTCTCGGCGATAGGTTAATAAGACTAAACCTGACTGTAGTTTTTGCCAAGAACCGGGACCATTTTGTAGGTAATAGGTATGGTTGTTCCTGAGCGAATTTTTTGGGGATAAAAATTATATAGTCTAGTTTCCACTTTTTTTTGTGGTTTGGTCAGGGGATGAACTTCTACTGGTAAAACACTGATTATGATATAGGTTTAAGTTACTATTATCTGGTAACTGCCAGCTTTTTGTAGTTGAAAGTTTGGGTGTTTTTCGATGAGGTTAACAATAGCAGCTTGAGCTTTTTTGATTCTTTTGACAGAACCTTGTTCATCGGTTTTTGTGATAAACCAAGATAGCGATCGCGCAATCTTGTTCTACCTTGTTTGAAGCTTGGTTCCTACTTGCCGACCATAAGACTTGTAAGTTTTGCAGAGCACCGCTTAATAATTTAAGTTATGTTGATTAAATTTCTGGAGTGGAAGGTAAAAACTCCTAAGGTTGACCGGAAATAGGGGTTAGTTTTGATGATTTCAGCAATTACTTGTTTATGGGGCCATTCTTTGCCTAAATGGAGCAGAATAAGCTGCACCAGGACTTAACCAAGCGGTGATTTTTCTGGGGAAGTTTCCACCTACAGACCAGATATTTAATAGCATTAAAATAATTGCTAAACTAATAGTAAGATAGCGAATTTGTTTTCCTACTTTTCTTGGAAATTGCATTAAACCAAAGGCTAATAAAATTGAATAAGGTTGGCAATAATGGTAAGGTGTAACGAAAGTCTTTGTTGATGTTGAGGGGAGCAAATTAGATATCCGCCGATTAAAAATATGGATAGACCATTGAAAAGAATGGAGCTGAGTGGAAAGGTTTTTTGTTTTTTATTGAGCCGGATTAAGTAAAAAAGTTAATCCACATAATTGGAAAGGATTAATAGAGGTAAGGAAATATGGTTGGGAGTAGTTTTCCCATAATAAATCCAAGCATCTAAACTTAATAGGTTGGGGTCTCGCTTGGGCTATGGCAGAGGTCTATTGTTGCTCCGTTAACGGAGGTTAACATTAATAGACCAATTTGTTCTTGCCCAAGGGTTTTTAAAAAATTGTGGGATGGGATGAAGCATAGAGGGGGGAGTACGTGAGTTTGAATTAGTTGGTTCCATTGCTTGTTTTTGAGAATATTTTATAGTTACCCAAAGTAAGGGAAAAAACAGAAAAAATAATTGTGGTTTGCTTAACTAAAATTGCTAGGCCAAAAGTTTCAAGCCAAAAGCCGGTGCTTTCTAATAGCCAATTTTTGAGATTTTGGTTTGAGATAGTTGATCTATTTGAGGAGATATCTTTTGTGATGGTTGGTTTTGGTAAGGTTGGTTTTTCTCTAGAGTCTAAAGTTTAATTTGCCTTTTTACCCCCGGTTTTTTTGTGGGGGTCTTTTCGCTGTTGGCTATGTCCTGTTTATGATTCTGTTTTGAAAAATACCAAAATGTTAAACAAGTGAAGCTAAGGTTACTATTGCTGTTAGGGGATAGTCGAGTAAAAATTGTAAACGATATCTATATAACCCTGGAAATAATATACATAATACTGCTGCCCAAAAACCTACTTTTTGATTAAATAGTTTGCTGCCTAAACTGTAAACTGAGGTTAGTAAAAATAGCACTAAATAATAGATGTACTAAGGTGGCTTGGTCAGCTCCTCTACCAAAAATATTTTGAAAGGGAACTGCAAGAATATAAGTTAAGGGGGGTACTTTTGGGGAAAGCTGCCAAGGTTTTTCCACCATTCTCCAGAGAATAATGTAGGTTTTGCAAAGCACGCCAGTAGGTTAGGGAACTTGTGAGATAGTCGGCCTGATCCCAAGCTGGAACTGATTTATCGAAGGTAAACCAGAGGCGATCGCTCACGGCCCCTAATGGACCACAGGATAGCTAGGGTGAGAATATGATTAATATTGGGTTGTTTTTTTTCTTGGGCAGTCATAAATTTGAGTTATCAGTAATAAGTGTAGGTTGGGTAGAACTAAGTGAAACCGAACACAGACTTTATTTTGGTTGGTTTACTCTTGAGGTTCTTCCTCTGTACCTATAATATTTGACAGTTTAACCGGAATTTGAGTTATCAGTAATAACTGTAGGTTGGGTAGAAACAGGTGAAACCTAACACAGAATTTATTTTGGTTGGGTTACCCTTGAGGTTCTTCCTCTGTACCTATAATATTTGACAGTTTAACCGGAATTTGAGTTATCAGTAATAACTGTAGGTTGGGTAGAAACAGGTGAAACTGAACACAGATTTTATTTTGTTTGGGTTACTCTTGAGGCTCTTCCCATGCACCTATAATATTTGACAGTTTGACATTGAATTTTACAGTTAAACCGTTGACGTAAGATCATCAAAGCGCTATAATTTCATAAGTATAAATTTCTTAGAAGAAAACCATGACAGACGATAGTGAATTCCTTGATATAATGTCCGACTTGGAGCTCAAACACATCAACAATATTCCTCCTATAACTTTTCTGGGGCAAGTATCTGTGGAAGTATTGCCAGCGGTGGAGATAATTGAAGAGGGGTTAGCTCAATTTCAGGTAAATTTAACCAACTTTGCTGCTTCTGAGACTTTTGAGGCGGATATGTTAAATGTCTTTGGGGAGTCGGGGAAAGTTGATCTGGGAAAAACTATTGTTGATGCTTTGGCAAAGGGTGAGGACTTGCCACAGATAAATGTTGTGCCAGTAGAGCTGATGAACGGTGCGGCGGGGGGTTTTGACTCTCTGACTGGTATGGTGTATTTGGCGGATAGTTTGATTAACGAGAATTCTGTTATTGGAAGTGAAACGAGGCAGTTTCCACATCTGACGGATGTACTGGCAGAGGAGTTAGGACATTACATTGACTCAAAGTTGAATACAATAGATACTCCTGGAGATGAGGGAGAGTGGTTTGCGGCGTTGGTTCGCGGTGATGTGTTGAGTGTGGAGGAAGTTGAGGGTTTGCGCGGCGAGGATGATATGGTAAAAATTTTAAATGGGTTGGTTGAGGTGGAGGCAAGTTCAGAGTTGAGCTTCAAGATCAGCAACTTCCCAACGGGTGATGAACCTCAAGGGATGGCGGTAGCAGATTTTGATAAGGATGGTTTTAAGGATATTGTGGTGGCAAACACTGGGTCTACAACAGTATCAGTGTTGTTTGGTGATGGCAAGGGAGGGGCATTAACTGCAACTACACATGAAGTGGGAGGTGAGCCTGTTTTTGCGGCAGTGGGAGATTTTAACAGAGACCGCAACCCAGATATCGCAACAACAAACTTGGAGAATGATACTGTGGCAGTGTTGTTAGGAGATGGGAAAGGTCGGTTTAGTAGTCCTAGGGAATTTCCTGTAGGTGATCGCCCATTTGATCTAGCGGTAGCTGATGTCAACCAAGACCGCAAACTAGATATTCTGACCGGGAATACCTCTGCCGATAATGTTTCAGTATTGTTAGGAAGCGGCAATGGTAGTTTTGCTGAAAGCATTAGCTATCAGGTAGGAGGAAACGTTCCTGCGCATTTAGTTGTCAAAGATTTTAGCGGCGATGGTAAGCTGGATATTGTGACAAGCAATTATTCGTCTGACAGCATTTCGGTACTGTTGGGAAGTGGAGATGGTAGGTTTGATTTTCCCACTAGCTTTATCGCGGGAGGAGACGAACCGAACGGTATTGTCGCGGAGGATGTGAACAGAGACAAGAAACTGGATATTGTGGTAGCTACGGAAAACTCAGATAACGTTTCTGTATTATTTGGGATCGGAGACGGACGTTTTGGGTTTCCCAATAATTTCTCAGTAGAGGATAATCCCAAAAATGTCGCCATTGGAGATTTGAATGGCGATCGCAAGTTGGATATTGTTACAGTTAATTCTGAGTCAAATAATATCTCAATATTACCAGGAGAAGGAAAAGGAAGCTTTGGTAGTGCAATTAATTTTGAGGTTGGGGATAACCCTTTAGATGTTGTAGTAGAAGATTTTAATGCCGATGGCAAGCTAGATATTGCGACAACTAATCTAGATTCTGATACCATATCCATTTTACTAAATACCACCAAAATGGCAATATTTCCCAACATTGCTATCTCTGACACCAAAATAACTGAAGGCGACAAGGGACGCAAAAATGCCAAATTTACTGTTACCCTCGACAATGAAAGCGAGCAAACAGTAAAAGTCAACTACGCCACCGCGAATAAAACCGCCAAAGGGAACGAAGACTACAAACCCACTAAGGGCACCCTCACTTTCAAGCCTGGGGAAACTCAAAAAAATATTACCGTTCCCATCCTGGGAGATAACAAAGTAGAACCTAACGAAACTTTCAACCTCAACCTCAGCAAACCCAAAAATGCCAGACTCAAGGATAAAGTCGGTCTTGGGACTATTACCAACGACGACAAAAAAAACCCGCCCCAAATATCCATTAGCGACACCAAAATAGTCGAAGGCAACCGAGGACGCAAAAACGCCAAATTCACTGTCACTCTGGATGCCAAAGCAATAGAAACAGTTCAGGTAGACTATGGTACTCGCAACCAAACTGCGAAAGCAAACCAAGACTACAAACCCACCAAAGGTACCCTCACCTTCAGACCTGGTCAAACCAGTAAAACCATTACCGTTCCTATTTTTGGGGATAATAAAATAGAAAATGACGAAACTTTCCAACTCAACCTCAGCAAACCCCGAAATGCCCAACTTAAGGACAGACGAGGCATTGGCACCATCCGCAATAACGACTTGCCTAAACTATTCATCAAAGATCGGGAAATAACCGAAGGTGATGATGGCAAAAAACAACTAACATTTGATGTCACCCTCAATGCTAAAACTCAAAAAAGAGTTGAGGTAAGTTATGCTACTGCTGACGGAACTGCGAAAGAAGGTTCCGACTACCAAAAAACTCAAGGCAAACTTATTTTTAAACCGAACCAGAAGAAAAAAACAGTAACAGTTCCTATTCTTGGGGATCTCTCGGAGGAAAGCAGCGAAAACTTTACAGTTAATCTCAGGAAACCTAAAAATGCTAGGTTGGGAGACAAGGGCGCCATTGGTACTATTAAAGATAATGATGGAGGTGGGGAACAGCCAGGGGAAAGTTTCCAGACTGCCATCAACTTAGGGCAATTCACAGGGGAAGTGGTGAGAACTGACGAAGTCGGTTTTAGCAAGGGAATATATCGCAATACCAACGACTTTTATACCTTCCAAACTGATAAAGAAAGTGCTTTTGTACTATTCCTTGACAATTTATTACAAGATGCTAATATTGATTTATATGGTAGCGAGGAAGAAGTGATCAACCAGTCTAAAAATAGCGGTATCGAACGAGAAAGTATTGTGACTACATTAGACCCAGGTACTTACTATGTTCGGGTATATCCCCAAGGTGCCAGTCGCACGGACTACCGTCTCAGCCTCAACTTACTTTAGAAGAGGCATTATATAGGATGTCGGGTTTAGACACTAACTAATATTTATGAAGGTAAGGTAGAAGGTAGAGGGCAGGAGGCAGACAGGTTAGAGGAGAATCAAAAAAATGTGTTTTAGTTTCCCTAGAAATAAAGCATATTATTCGGGGTTTACATGAAATGCTCTATTATATTGATATCTGTAAGAAGAACTCGGGCTTTTTCTTCTACTTTATCTACAGGAACAGAAATGGTAACAGTACAATTTCATATAGCTTTTGGTTTGGTTCCATTTTTTCCGTCTGTTGCTTGCCAGACAGAAAAGACATCCAAAATAATTGGATATGATGATAGAATGTTGACTGGGATAATAAGATTAAATAAGGTGTTTTTGGGTGTTACTATTTCACTAAACTAAACTCCCCCCTTCACGTCTAAAACTGTTTCATTTTCTTCAGGTTGGAAACTATATGAAATGATTTTTAAAATATTTGTAACTAAGGTTTATAAATATACTTTTTCAGATACCTACACCGCTTCATATTTTAAGTAATATTGTTATAGTATTTTATTAATGACTTAAATTTTTTTTTCTGGAATATATTAGTAAGCTTTATGAGAAACAGTACAAAAAAGACCGTCAAAACTATTATTATAGCAGCTATTACCTCTATAATTATTTCCCCAACTTTTGCTTTATTCAGACCTGTTATTGGGAAACAAAATATAGCGATCGCTCCCCAAAAAACTACAAGTGTTAGAAGTCCTGAAAGAAATTATATTGCCACAACTCCACAAACATCAACTCGAGCTATTGTACAACTAGAAGGTCTCAACTTACCACGGCCGAAAGTAACTGGAATTACCACTATTCCTCTCAAATTTTTAGACAGTGGAACAGCATTTACTTTAACAGCTACTTTAGGGAAAAAATCCGGTGATTTTTTATTAGATACAGGAGCTTCTACTACAATGATTTCTACAAAAATAGTCAAAGAATTAGGATTAAAAGGAGAACCCATACCAAAAGAACTTTTAACTTATGCAGTGGCTGGAGATGAGTGCCCCGAAATGAAAGCTAATTTGCATCGTTTACCTGTGTTAAAAATTGATAATGTTAAAGTCGAAAAATTAGCTGGTTTAGAGTTTACTACTACTATAATGCCAGGAGAATTATCAGGAGTTTTGGGGATGGATATTTTAAGTAATTTTGATGTAGAAATAAACCCTAAAACCCAAGAGTTACGGTTACTATCTCCCACGATCATACCCGCTAAAAATATTAAAGATGCTATCCCACTTAAATCTAAATTAGGAGTCATGTTAGCCGAGGTAGAAATTAATGGCAACGGTCCGTTTATTTTTATGTTAGATACGGGAGCAGAAAGTATTTTTATTTCTCAGAAATTAGCTAGTCAGTTAAAAATTACTGCTGCCGAAAGACAGGCAGTTCGAGTCCAGGGTTTTTGTGGCATTGAAATGGCAGAATTAGCTTCCTTAGCTCAGGTGAAAATGGGAAATTATGAGTTGAGAAAATTAGAAACAGTAATTTTATCTTCCCCGGTATTAGAGTTATTAGAAGTTGATGGAATTTTAGGGCAAAACTTTTTTAATAATTATCAACAACATTGGCGCTTTGATCAAAAAAATGAAGAATTTCCTTCAGGAGGAAGTTTATTATTAAAACAGAGTAGGCAGTAGGTGGCAATTTTTACATACAAAACTTGTACTGAGTCAGGTTATTTTCATTTTTGACCCTGATCTAGTTTAGGTTAGGGTTCTCAAAACTTTTTGCGGGTAAAGCTCAAAGTTTTTTTCCCTATAGTCTAAATTTGTTGTATAATATTTTATTCAATATACCTAGCAAAATAGCTGATTTTTATAGGGTTTTAAAAATTTTGTTCTGTACTTAGGGTTTTCATTTGAATATAGAGCTAAACTTATTTTAAAATCATACTACCTTAACTCTTCCAACAGCTTATCAGTAAATGGGTTTTCCCCTGCCTGAAGTGCTTTTATCCATTGTTGTCGTTGTGCTTTTTTCTCCTCATTTCTCGTCCATTCTACATAGACTAGAAAATCAGCGATCGCTCCCTCAATATTCCCTGTTAATGCCCTAGCAAGTCCGCGACTATCAATAATTTTGCCATCTTGCGGGCTCATGGCAACTGCTTTTTCACAGGCAAACATAACATCAGCAGCTTTTTGATCAAAACTACCATCCCGACAAAGTTTATTCCAGTTAAAAGCAGAAATTTGGGTGGAGTCGATCCTTTCTGCTTTTTCGTAGGAGGCGATCGCTTCTTTAACCTTTCTCTTCCTCAGAAGTTCATCCCCTTTATTCAACAAAGCATCCACTGCCTGATATTTAGCTTTAGCTTCTGGGTCAACATTTTGCCAAGTAGGGGTAAATGCCACTTGATCAAGTTCTTTTGCTCGTTGGTATTTTTCCACTGCAGCCTCTATTTTTTCTTCTTTTGCTAATTCCGTTCCTTCCTCCATCAGTGTTTCTGCCTCAGCTAATAATTTTGCCCAAACTAGGAAATTTGAGTTGATGTTGATATCAGAATTCCATTTTGCTGCTTTCTTAAACGTGGCAACTGCCTCCTTAACCTTCCCGTCCCTTGCCAACTTTTCTCCCTCTATTACCCAACTACTAGCAGCTAATTTCTTGCGTTCGTCAGTTTGGCAAATTCTGAGTTCCTCTAACTTCTGGGGATGGGCAACTAAATGATTATTTAACCGCTCGCAACCATGCTTAGTTAAATCTTCTATCCGCCAATTTGTCCACAGCTTCACTGTTTGATCACCACTGGCAGTTGCAATAGTCTTTCCATCAGGACTAAACGCTACACCATAAACCGAATTCTCATGGCCGGTGAGAGTCTGCAATAATTTCCCCTGACGGTTCCACAACTTCACTGTTTTGTCACCACTGGCAGTTGCAATAGTCTCTTTATCGGGACTAAATGCTACACCATAGACCCAGTTATCATGACCTTTTAGAGTCTGCAATAATTTCCCCTGACGGTTCCACAACTTCACTGTTTTGTCACCACTGGCAGTTGCAACAGTCTTTCCATCAAGACTAAATGCTACACCATAGACCCAGTTATCATGATCCTTTAGAGTCTGCAATAATTTCCCCTGACGGTTCCACAACTTCACTGTTTTGTCACCACTGGCAGTTGCAATAGTCTTTCCATCAGGACTAAATGCTACACCATAGACCCAATTCTCATGACCGATGATAGTCTGCAATAATTTCCCCTGAGGACTCCACAACTTCACTGTTTTGTCACCACCAGCAGTTGCAATAGTCTTTCCATCAGGACTAAATGCTACACCATAGACCCAATTCTCATGGCCGGTGAGAGTCTGCAATAATTTCCCCTGACGGTTCCACAACTTCACTGTTTTCCAGCTAGCAGAAGCAATAGTCTCTCCATCAGGACTAAATGCTATACCATAGACCCAGTTATCATGGCCGGTGATAGTCTGCAATAATTTTCCCTGAGGGTTCCACAACTTCACTGTTTTGTCAGCACCAGCAGTTGCAATAGTTTCTCCATCAAAACTAAATGCTATACCATAGACCGAATTCTCATGACCTTTTAGAGTCTGCAATAATTTCCCCTGGTGGTTCCACAACTTTACAGTTCCTCCATCGGGACTAAAAGCCATACCATTTACCCAATTCTCATGACCTTTTAGAGTCTGCAATGAATTTCCCTGATGGTTCCACAACTTCATTGTGTTGTCATAACTTCCAGAAGCAATAGTTTCTTCATCGGGACTAAATGCTATACCATTTACCCAATTCTCATGGGCCTGAGTACGATTAATTTCTCGAAACTCATCATCTTTGTCGTAGCTGTAAACTGCGACTCGGAGGGCATTTGTAATCTTGCTAGCTTTACCTATTGGTTTAATTTTAGCATCAATTTGTTTTTGCCTAACATTCATCGCAGTCATCAACCCATCCCATCGCTGACCAGAAATAGATAACGCTCTAGACTCATTAGCTTGAGAAATAATTTTTTCCTTATGTTCCTCCCTTACAGACATATATATCGCCCCTACCAATATCGCCATCACCAAGGAAACAGCAACAGAACCCCTAACTAACCACGTCTGCAACTGCTGCCGTTTTTCCCGTTCCTGTTTGAGCTCCTCTTGTATTTTATTTCCTTTTCTTTGTCGAATAAACCAAACTAAATAATCATGTACTAACTGATAACGAGCTGCTGGTTTTTCTGGCAATAAAAATACTAATCCCGAACCTACAAAAATATTTAATACTAACTCTAACTTCTCCGGATTAAAGTCACTTTCTTTCACCAACTCAGCTTGAGTTTTCAGAGGTCGAGTATTATTTTCATCCGTTAATAACCACAACACCACCCAAGCCAATTTTTCATTTTCTTCCCCACAGTCTTTCACCACTGACTTTAAAGATCTCTCTACCAATTCTACTTGAGGAATATTTCCTAATTCTTGATATTTTGCCAAAGTCGTAATCTGATCTTCCTGGAGTTGTGCCCCCACTACTTGTAACTCAATAGGACGAACTTCTCCCAACTCCTGTGCTAAGTTTTCTACCAATTTTTCTGTCAGTGCTGAGTCTATTTTAAACTGAGAATTTGCTGTTAATTTTTCAATGACTATTTTTGCCTGTGAAGGTCTTAAATTCCCTAAGTAATAGAGGATATTTTTGTCTAAAATATTCTCATTAATTACTTCTAAATTAGCCCAACGACTAAAATCTAATAAATAATGAATATAATCTTTTCTCAATGATAAAATAATTGTCACAAAAGGTATTTCTAAACAATTTTGGAGAAACTGAGCAAATTCTCGTCTATCCTGAAGTTCCCTATTAACAAAGAAAAATTCCTCAAATTGATCAAAAATAATAACCGTCATTAGATTTAATTGTTCATTCTTTTTTAACTGAGCAAAAATTCCTTCAATTGAGGTTAGTTTCTCTGAATTAACAGCTAATTTTTTAGTTGTTTCCAGTTGTTTAGCTAAACCTTTTCCTAGTTGGCAAATCCAATTAACATAAACTCGCTGTAAAACCACCACGACATCACGAGTATCAATTGATTTTTTCTCTAAAACAGGAATTAATCCAGCCTGCAAAGTCGAACTTTTACCAACTCCTGATTCTCCATAAAGAACTATAAGCTTATGTTGAGGTTGACTCAACCTTTCCAGTAATATTTTGACATCAAATTCTCGTCCAGATGCTGCTATTTCCTGAGTTATTTTTTGTTGATTATTGTTTGGTTTTAAATAAGGTAAAGCGAGATGAATATTAGATTTTATAGAGCCCAAAGTCTTCGCCCCAACAAAAGCTATAAACCCAAATAGTTGTTCTATTCTTTGTCGTTCTTGCTTTAATTTAAAAGCTTTAAGATATTCTTTTTCTTGGTAATATATTTCTCGTAATTTCTCAATAATATTGATGTAAAAATCCGGGTTATATTCAGGCTTCGTCCTCTTTTTAGCTTTTTCCAAAGTATCTATAGCTGATTTAATTTTACCACTACCTTTTTCAGCTTTTGCCAAAGAAAATAAATATCTACCCCGATGATAATACTTTTCCCTATCTAAAGTTTTTTGATCTTTTTCTGAGGTAAGAACAGATGCAGCGCTTTGAGTATTGTTGAAAATTTCTATAGCAGTTTCAGCAAGTTGTTTGGCTTGTTTATAGTTACCTTTAGCTAGTTCACATTCGGCAAGAAAATCATAAGCACGGGCTAGTCTAAAAGAAGGCTGGGAGGTATCTAAAACTTCTATTGCTCTATTCGCAACAGTTTCCAACTGCTCCCAACTCTCCAAAACCTGCAAAACTTCTCCCCAACCATTGATAAATTTAGCAACTAAGTCTAGACGCTTAATTGCCTCAAAACCTTCTACTGACTGTTGAAAATAATCCCCAGCATTCTTGTCAGCCATCTTTTTTTCTGTTCGATGTGTCACCCCATAACTCTGCCACCACAAACCCAAATAATAATAAGTATGAGCAACTCGCAACGGGTTCTTAAGTTGTTGCCAAAGTTCAAGACTCCGTTGATAATGATCTCGGGCTGTTTCCTCAAAATCATCTGTCAACCTACCTAAAACAAATTCCAGACTCGCCTCTAGTTCTGCTTCTAAAGTAATTCCTCTATTGGCCAACTCTTGCCGAGCCTCTAACAAATCTTGATAACTAGACTCTGGCAAACCCAGGTCAGTATAATCTAAAAATATTCCTACCCCACTTTCCAAAACCTTCTGATAAACATTCTCACTCGTTTGCTGAATAAAATCAATTAATTCATCATTAGCAGATTCAAATACAGTCAGACTCACCCAATTGTAAAAATCTGGAATTAACCGAATAAATTTCCGGGAAACGTTCCCATCTACCCAAAAAACTATTGGTAGAGGGCAATGCTTTCTAAACTCTTCCCGCACATATCCCATTGCCACTAATAATTCATTAATATTCCTCAACGACTCCCAACCACAGACCATCAAAACATCCAGCTCTTTGCCTTCTAAATATTTTCTGACAGTTGTATAAATTTGGGTCACAGACTCATCCAAGGCCAATACTTTCAATACACCAGGAAAAGATGCTCGGAAATTTTCAATTAAGCGATCGCGCTGACTCACATAACTATAACGAGCCAAAAAAGGCGAGAATCTTCCTTTAGACATCTTCAAGCCTCGAAGCAACTTTTCTATATTACCACTATTAGACATAATTTTTTAACTTCCTACTATCTTAATAATACCTGATGCAACCTCCCTATCTATTAACTTATCTTCAATTCTGGTGCATCTTTCAAAAGAGGATTAATATTAAACCAAGAACTCTGGTTATATTGATACTCATAAACAAACATGCTCCGGATTAAAATTTGGTATCCGTCATCACCCGTTACTTTTTTTGTTTGAACTACCTGCCGTAATAACTCCCACTCGTGATAATCTATAGCCAAAAGTTGTTCATTGCGATAATTTCTCACTACGTTCAAACAAAAAAAGTAACGGGTGATGACGGATACCAAATTTTAATCCGGAGCATGTTTGTTTATGAGTATCAATATAACCAGAGTTCTTGGTTTAATATTAATCCTCTTTTGAAAGATGCACCAGAATTGAAGATAAGTTAATAGATAGGGAGGTTGCATCAGGTATTATTAAGATAGTAGGAAGTTAAAAAATTATGTCTAATAGTGGTAATATAGAAAAGTTGCTTCGAGGCTTGAAGATGTCTAAAGGAAGATTCTCGCCTTTTTTGGCTCGTTATAGTTATGTGAGTCAGCGCGATCGCTTAATTGAAAATTTCCGAGCATCTTTTCCTGGTGTATTGAAAGTATTGGCCTTGGATGAGTCTGTGACCCAAATTTATACAACTGTCAGAAAATATTTAGAAGGCAAAGAGCTGGATGTTTTGATGGTCTGTGGTTGGGAGTCGTTGAGGAATATTAATGAATTATTAGTGGCAATGGGATATGTGCGGGAAGAGTTTAGAAAGCATTGCCCTCTACCAATAGTTTTTTGGGTAGATGGGAACGTTTCCCGGAAATTTATTCGGTTAATTCCAGATTTTTACAATTGGGTGAGTCTGACTGTATTTGAATCTGCTAATGATGAATTAATTGATTTTATTCAGCAAACGAGTGAGAATGTTTATCAGAAGGTTTTGGAAAGTGGGGTAGGAATATTTTTAGATTATACTGACCTGGGTTTGCCAGAGTCTAGTTATCAAGATTTGTTAGAGGCTCGGCAAGAGTTGGCCAATAGAGGAATTACTTTAGAAGCAGAACTAGAGGCGAGTCTGGAATTTGTTTTAGGTAGGTTGACAGATGATTTTGAGGAAACAGCCCGAGATCATTATCAACGGAGTCTTGAACTTTGGCAACAACTTAAGAACCCGTTGCGAGTTGCTCATACTTATTATTATTTGGGTTTGTGGTGGCAGAGTTATGGGGTGACACATCGAACAGAAAAAAAGATGGCTGACAAGAATGCTGGGGATTATTTTCAACAGTCAGTAGAAGGTTTTGAGGCAATTAAGCGTCTAGACTTAGTTGCTAAATTTATCAATGGTTGGGGAGAAGTTTTGCAGGTTTTGGAGAGTTGGGAGCAGTTGGAAACTGTTGCGAATAGAGCAATAGAAGTTTTAGATACCTCCCAGCCTTCTTTTAGACTAGCCCGTGCTTATGATTTTCTTGCCGAATGTGAACTAGCTAAAGGTAACTATAAACAAGCCAAACAACTTGCTGAAACTGCTATAGAAATTTTCAACAATACTCAAAGCGCTGCATCTGTTCTTACCTCAGAAAAAGATCAAAAAACTTTAGATAGGGAAAAGTATTATCATCGGGGTAGATATTTATTTTCTTTGGCAAAAGCTGAAAAAGGTAGTGGTAAAATTAAATCAGCTATAGATACTTTGGAAAAAGCTAAAAAGAGGACGAAGCCTGAATATAACCCGGATTTTTACATCAATATTATTGAGAAATTACGAGAAATATATTACCAAGAAAAAGAATATCTTAAAGCTTTTAAATTAAAGCAAGAACGACAAAGAATAGAACAACTATTTGGGTTTATAGCTTTTGTTGGGGCGAAGACTTTGGGCTCTATAAAATCTAATATTCATCTCGCTTTACCTTATTTAAAACCAAACAATAATCAACAAAAAATAACTCAGGAAATAGCAGCATCTGGACGAGAATTTGATGTCAAAATATTACTGGAAAGGTTGAGTCAACCTCAACATAAGCTTATAGTTCTTTATGGAGAATCAGGAGTTGGTAAAAGTTCGACTTTGCAGGCTGGATTAATTCCTGTTTTAGAGAAAAAATCAATTGATACTCGTGATGTCGTGGTGGTTTTACAGCGAGTTTATGTTAATTGGATTTGCCAACTAGGAAAAGGTTTAGCTAAACAACTGGAAACAACTAAAAAATTAGCTGTTAATTCAGAGAAACTAACCTCAATTGAAGGAATTTTTGCTCAGTTAAAAAAGAATGAACAATTAAATCTAATGACGGTTATTATTTTTGATCAATTTGAGGAATTTTTCTTTGTTAATAGGGAACTTCAGGATAGACGAGAATTTGCTCAGTTTCTCCAAAATTGTTTAGAAATACCTTTTGTGACAATTATTTTATCATTGAGAAAAGATTATATTCATTATTTATTAGATTTTAGTCGTTGGGCTAATTTAGAAGTAATTAATGAGAATATTTTAGACAAAAATATCCTCTATTACTTAGGGAATTTAAGACCTTCACAGGCAAAAATAGTCATTGAAAAATTAACAGCAAATTCTCAGTTTAAAATAGACTCAGCACTGACAGAAAAATTGGTAGAAAACTTAGCACAGGAGTTGGGAGAAGTTCGTCCTATTGAGTTACAAGTAGTGGGGGCACAACTCCAGGAAGATCAGATTACGACTTTGGCAAAATATCAAGAATTAGGAAATATTCCTCAAGTAGAATTGGTAGAGAGATCTTTAAAGTCAGTGGTGAAAGACTGTGGGGAAGAAAATGAAAAATTGGCTTGGGTGGTGTTGTGGTTATTAACGGATGAAAATAATACTCGACCTCTGAAAACTCAAGCTGAGTTGGTGAAAGAAAGTGACTTTAATCCGGAGAAGTTAGAGTTAGTATTAAATATTTTTGTAGGTTCGGGATTAGTATTTTTATTGCCAGAAAAACCAGCAGCTCGTTATCAGTTAGTACATGATTATTTAGTTTGGTTTATTCGACAAAGAAAAGGAAATAAAATACAAGAGGAGCTCAAACAGGAACGGGAAAAACGGCAGCAGTTGCAGACGTGGTTAGTTAGGGGTTCTGTTGCTGTTTCCTTGGTGATGGCGATATTGGTAGGGGCGATATATATGTCTGTAAGGGAGGAACATAAGGAAAAAATTATTTCTCAAGCTAATGAGTCTAGAGCGTTATCTATTTCTGGTCAGCGATGGGATGGGTTGATGACTGCGATGAATGTTAGGCAAAAACAAATTGATGCTAAAATTAAACCAATAGGTAAAGCTAGCAAGATTACAAATGCCCTCCGAGTCGCAGTTTACAGCTACGACAAAGATGATGAGTTTCGAGAAATTAATCGTACTCAGGCCCATGAGAATTGGGTAAATGGTATAGCATTTAGTCCCGATGAAGAAACTATTGCTTCTGGAAGTTATGACAACACAATGAAGTTGTGGAACCATCAGGGAAATTCATTGCAGACTCTAAAAGGTCATGAGAATTGGGTAAATGGTATGGCTTTTAGTCCCGATGGAGGAACTGTAAAGTTGTGGAACCACCAGGGGAAATTATTGCAGACTCTAAAAGGTCATGAGAATTCGGTCTATGGTATAGCATTTAGTTTTGATGGAGAAACTATTGCAACTGCTGGTGCTGACAAAACAGTGAAGTTGTGGAACCCTCAGGGAAAATTATTGCAGACTATCACCGGCCATGATAACTGGGTCTATGGTATAGCATTTAGTCCTGATGGAGAGACTATTGCTTCTGCTAGCTGGAAAACAGTGAAGTTGTGGAACCGTCAGGGGAAATTATTGCAGACTCTCACCGGCCATGAGAATTGGGTCTATGGTGTAGCATTTAGTCCTGATGGAAAGACTATTGCAACTGCTGGTGGTGACAAAACAGTGAAGTTGTGGAGTCCTCAGGGGAAATTATTGCAGACTATCATCGGTCATGAGAATTGGGTCTATGGTGTAGCATTTAGTCCTGATGGAAAGACTATTGCAACTGCCAGTGGTGACAAAACAGTGAAGTTGTGGAACCGTCAGGGGAAATTATTGCAGACTCTAAAGGATCATGATAACTGGGTCTATGGTGTAGCATTTAGTCTTGATGGAAAGACTGTTGCAACTGCCAGTGGTGACAAAACAGTGAAGTTGTGGAACCGTCAGGGGAAATTATTGCAGACTCTAAAAGGTCATGATAACTGGGTCTATGGTGTAGCATTTAGTCCCGATAAAGAGACTATTGCAACTGCCAGTGGTGACAAAACAGTGAAGTTGTGGAACCGTCAGGGGAAATTATTGCAGACTCTCACCGGCCATGAGAATTCGGTTTATGGTGTAGCGTTTAGTCCTGATGGAAAGACTATTGCAACTGCCAGTGGTGATCAAACAGTGAAGCTGTGGACAAATTGGCGGATAGAAGATTTAACTAAGCATGGTTGCGAGCGGTTAAATAATCATTTAGTTGCCCATCCCCAGAAGTTAGAGGAACTCAGAATTTGCCAAACTGACGAACGCAAGAAATTAGCTGCTAGTAGTTGGGTAATAGAGGGAGAAAAGTTGGCAAGGGACGGGAAGGTTAAGGAGGCAGTTGCCACGTTTAAGAAAGCAGCAAAATGGAATTCTGATATCAACATCAACTCAAATTTCCTAGTTTGGGCAAAATTATTAGCTGAGGCAGAAACACTGATGGAGGAAGGAACGGAATTAGCAAAAGAAGAAAAAATAGAGGCTGCAGTGGAAAAATACCAACGAGCAAAAGAACTTGATCAAGTGGCATTTACCCCTACTTGGCAAAATGTTGACCCAGAAGCTAAAGCTAAATATCAGGCAGTGGATGCTTTGTTGAATAAAGGGGATGAACTTCTGAGGAAGAGAAAGGTTAAAGAAGCGATCGCCTCCTACGAAAAAGCAGAAAGGATCGACTCCACCCAAATTTCTGCTTTTAACTGGAATAAACTTTGTCGGGATGGTAGTTTTGATCAAAAAGCTGCTGATGTTATGTTTGCCTGTGAAAAAGCAGTTGCCATGAGCCCGCAAGATGGCAAAATTATTGATAGTCGCGGACTTGCTAGGGCATTAACAGGGAATATTGAGGGAGCGATCGCTGATTTTCTAGTCTATGTAGAATGGACGAGAAATGAGGAGAAAAAAGCACAACGACAACAATGGATAAAAGCACTTCAGGCAGGGGAAAACCCATTTACTGATAAGCTGTTGGAAGAGTTAAGGTAGTATGATTTTAAAATAAGTTTAGCTCTATATTCAAATGAAAACCCTAAGTACAGAACAAAATTTTTAAAACCCTATAAAAATCAGCTATTTTGCTAGGTATATTGAATAAAATATTATACAACAAATTTAGACTATAGGGAAAAAAACTTTGAGCTTTACCCGCAAAAAGTTTTGAGAACCCTAACCTAAACTAGATCAGGGTCAAAAATGAAAATAACCTGACTCAGTACAAGTTTTGTATGTAAAAATTGCCACCTACTGCCTACTCTGTTTTAATAATAAACTTCCTCCTGAAGGAAATTCTTCATTTTTTTGATCAAAGCGCCAATGTTGTTGATAATTATTAAAAAAGTTTTGCCCTAAAATTCCATCAACTTCTAATAACTCTAATACCGGGGAAGATAAAATTACTGTTTCTAATTTTCTCAACTCATAATTTCCCATTTTCACCTGAGCTAAGGAAGCTAATTCTGCCATTTCAATGCCACAAAAACCCTGGACTCGAACTGCCTGTCTTTCGGCAGCAGTAATTTTTAACTGACTAGCTAATTTCTGAGAAATAAAAATACTTTCTGCTCCCGTATCTAACATAAAAATAAACGGACCGTTGCCATTAATTTCTACCTCGGCTAACATGACTCCTAATTTAGATTTAAGTGGGATAGCATCTTTAATATTTTTAGCGGGTATGATCGTGGGAGATAGTAACCGTAACTCTTGGGTTTTAGGGTTTATTTCTACATCAAAATTACTTAAAATATCCATCCCCAAAACTCCTGATAATTCTCCTGGCATTATAGTAGTAGTAAACTCTAAACCAGCTAATTTTTCGACTTTAACATTATCAATTTTTAACACAGGTAAACGATGCAAATTAGCTTTCATTTCGGGGCACTCATCTCCAGCCACTGCATAAGTTAAAAGTTCTTTTGGTATGGGTTCTCCTTTTAATCCTAATTCTTTGACTATTTTTGTAGAAATCATTGTAGTAGAAGCTCCTGTATCTAATAAAAAATCACCGGATTTTTTCCCTAAAGTAGCTGTTAAAGTAAATGCTGTTCCACTGTCTAAAAATTTGAGAGGAATAGTGGTAATTCCAGTTACTTTCGGCCGTGGTAAGTTGAGACCTTCTAGTTGTACAATAGCTCGAGTTGATGTTTGTGGAGTTGTGGCAATATAATTTCTTTCAGGACTTCTAACACTTGTAGTTTTTTGGGGAGCGATCGCTATATTTTGTTTCCCAATAACAGGTCTGAATAAAGCAAAAGTTGGGGAAATAATTATAGAGGTAATAGCTGCTATAATAATAGTTTTGACGGTCTTTTTTGTACTGTTTCTCATAAAGCTTACTAATATATTCCAGAAAAAAAAATTTAAGTCATTAATAAAATACTATAACAATATTACTTAAAATATGAAGCGGTGTAGGTATCTGAAAAAGTATATTTATAAACCTTAGTTACAAATATTTTAAAAATCATTTCATATAGTTTCCAACCTGAAGAAAATGAAACAGTTTTAGACGTGAAGGGGGGAGTTTAGTTTAGTGAAATAGTAACACCCAAAAACACCTTATTTAATCTTATTATCCCAGTCAACATTCTATCATCATATCCAATTATTTTGGATGTCTTTTCTGTCTGGCAAGCAACAGACGGAAAAAATGGAACCAAACCAAAAGCTATATGAAATTGTACTGTTACCATTTCTGTTCCTGTAGATAAAGTAGAAGAAAAAGCCCGAGTTCTTCTTACAGATATCAATATAATAGAGCATTTCATGTAAACCCCGAATAATATGCTTTATTTCTAGGGAAACTAAAACACATTTTTTTGATTCTCCTCTAACCTGTCTGCCTCCTGCCCTCTACCTTCTACCTTACCTTCATAAATATTAGTTAGTGTCTAAACCCGACATCCTATATAATGCCTCTTCTAAAGTAAGTTGAGGCTGAGACGGTAGTCCGTGCGACTGGCACCTTGGGGATATACCCGAACATAGTAAGTACCTGGGTCTAATGTAGTCACAATACTTTCTCGTTCGATACCGCTATTTTTAGACTGGTTGATCACTTCTTCCTCGCTACCATATAAATCAATATTAGCATCTTGTAATAAATTGTCAAGGAATAGTACAAAAGCACTTTCTTTATCAGTTTGGAAGGTATAAAAGTCGTTGGTATTGCGATATATTCCCTTGCTAAAACCGACTTCGTCAGTTCTCACCACTTCCCCTGTGAATTGCCCTAAGTTGATGGCAGTCTGGAAACTTTCCCCTGGCTGTTCCCCACCTCCATCATTATCTTTAATAGTACCAATGGCGCCCTTGTCTCCCAACCTAGCATTTTTAGGTTTCCTGAGATTAACTGTAAAGTTTTCGCTGCTTTCCTCCGAGAGATCCCCAAGAATAGGAACTGTTACTGTTTTTTTCTTCTGGTTCGGTTTAAAAATAAGTTTGCCTTGAGTTTTTTGGTAGTCGGAACCTTCTTTCGCAGTTCCGTCAGCAGTAGCATAACTTACCTCAACTCTTTTTTGAGTTTTAGCATTGAGGGTGACATCAAATGTTAGTTGTTTTTTGCCATCATCACCTTCGGTTATTTCCCGATCTTTGATGAATAGTTTAGGCAAGTCGTTATTGCGGATGGTGCCAATGCCTCGTCTGTCCTTAAGTTGGGCATTTCGGGGTTTGCTGAGGTTGAGTTGGAAAGTTTCGTCATTTTCTATTTTATTATCCCCAAAAATAGGAACGGTAATGGTTTTACTGGTTTGACCAGGTCTGAAGGTGAGGGTACCTTTGGTGGGTTTGTAGTCTTGGTTTGCTTTCGCAGTTTGGTTGCGAGTACCATAGTCTACCTGAACTGTTTCTATTGCTTTGGCATCCAGAGTGACAGTGAATTTGGCGTTTTTGCGTCCTCGGTTGCCTTCGACTATTTTGGTGTCGCTAATGGATATTTGGGGCGGGTTTTTTTTGTCGTCGTTGGTAATAGTCCCAAGACCGACTTTATCCTTGAGTCTGGCATTTTTGGGTTTGCTGAGGTTGAGGTTGAAAGTTTCGTTAGGTTCTACTTTGTTATCTCCCAGGATGGGAACGGTAATATTTTTTTGAGTTTCCCCAGGCTTGAAAGTGAGGGTGCCCTTAGTGGGTTTGTAGTCTTCGTTCCCTTTGGCGGTTTTATTCGCGGTGGCGTAGTTGACTTTTACTGTTTGCTCGCTTTCATTGTCGAGGGTAACAGTAAATTTGGCATTTTTGCGTCCCTTGTCGCCTTCAGTTATTTTGGTGTCAGAGATAGCAATGTTGGGAAATATTGCCATTTTGGTGGTATTTAGTAAAATGGATATGGTATCAGAATCTAGATTAGTTGTCGCAATATCTAGCTTGCCATCGGCATTAAAATCTTCTACTACAACATCTAAAGGGTTATCCCCAACCTCAAAATTAATTGCACTACCAAAGCTTCCTTTTCCTTCTCCTGGTAATATTGAGATATTATTTGACTCAGAATTAACTGTAACAATATCCAACTTGCGATCGCCATTCAAATCTCCAATGGCGACATTTTTGGGATTATCCTCTACTGAGAAATTATTGGGAAACCCAAAACGTCCGTCTCCGATCCCAAATAATACAGAAACGTTATCTGAGTTTTCCGTAGCTACCACAATATCCAGTTTCTTGTCTCTGTTCACATCCTCCGCGACAATACCGTTCGGTTCGTCTCCTCCCGCGATAAAGCTAGTGGGAAAATCAAACCTACCATCTCCACTTCCCAACAGTACCGAAATGCTGTCAGACGAATAATTGCTTGTCACAATATCCAGCTTACCATCGCCGCTAAAATCTTTGACAACTAAATGCGCAGGAACGTTTCCTCCTACCTGATAGCTAATGCTTTCAGCAAAACTACCATTGCCGCTTCCTAACAATACTGAAACATTATCGGCAGAGGTATTCCCGGTCAGAATATCTAGTTTGCGGTCTTGGTTGACATCAGCTACCGCTAGATCAAATGGGCGATCACCTACAGGAAATTCCCTAGGACTACTAAACCGACCTTTCCCATCTCCTAACAACACTGCCACAGTATCATTCTCCAAGTTTGTTGTTGCGATATCTGGGTTGCGGTCTCTGTTAAAATCTCCCACTGCCGCAAAAACAGGCTCACCTCCCACTTCATGTGTAGTTGCAGTTAATGCCCCTCCCTTGCCATCACCAAACAACACTGATACTGTTGTAGACCCAGTGTTTGCCACCACAATATCCTTAAAACCATCCTTATCAAAATCTGCTACCGCCATCCCTTGAGGTTCATCACCCGTTGGGAAGTTGCTGATCTTGAAGCTCAACTCTGAACTTGCCTCCACCTCAACCAACCCATTTAAAATTTTTACCATATCATCCTCGCCGCGCAAACCCTCAACTTCCTCCACACTCAACACATCACCGCGAACCAACGCCGCAAACCACTCTCCCTCATCTCCAGGAGTATCTATTGTATTCAACTTTGAGTCAATGTAATGTCCTAACTCCTCTGCCAGTACATCCGTCAGATGTGGAAACTGCCTCGTTTCACTTCCAATAACAGAATTCTCGTTAATCAAACTATCCGCCAAATACACCATACCAGTCAGAGAGTCAAAACCCCCCGCCGCACCGTTCATCAGCTCTACTGGCACAACATTTATCTGTGGCAAGTCCTCACCCTTTGCCAAAGCATCAACAATAGTTTTTCCCAGATCAACTTTCCCCGACTCCCCAAAGACATTTAACATATCCGCCTCAAAAGTCTCAGAAGCAGCAAAGTTGGTTAAATTTACCTGAAATTGAGCTAACCCCTCTTCAATTATCTCCACCGCTGGCAATACTTCCACAGATACTTGCCCCAGAAAAGTTATAGGAGGAATATTGTTGATGTGTTTGAGCTCCAAGTCGGACATTATATCAAGGAATTCACTATCGTCTGTCATGGTTTTCTTCTAAGAAATTTATACTTATGAAATTATAGCGCTTTGATGATCTTACGTCAACGGTTTAACTGTAAAATTCAATGTCAAACTGTCAAATATTATAGGTGCATGGGAAGAGCCTCAAGAGTAACCCAAACAAAATAAAATCTGTGTTCAGTTTCACCTGTTTCTACCCAACCTACAGTTATTACTGATAACTCAAATTCCGGTTAAACTGTCAAATATTATAGGTACAGAGGAAGAACCTCAAGGGTAACCCAACCAAAATAAATTCTGTGTTAGGTTTCACCTGTTTCTACCCAACCTACAGTTATTACTGATAACTCAAATTCCGGTTAAACTGTCAAATATTATAGGTACAGAGGAAGAACCTCAAGAGTAAACCAACCAAAATAAAGTCTGTGTTCGGTTTCACTTAGTTCTACCCAACCTACACTTATTACTGATAACTCAAATTTATGACTGCCCAAGAAAAAAAACAACCCAATATTAATCATATTCTCACCCTAGCTATCCTGTGGTCATTAGGGGCCGTGAGCGATCGCCTCTGGTTTACCTTCGATAAATCAGTTCCAGCTTGGGATCAGGCCGACTATCTCACAAGTTCCCTAACCTACTGGCGTGCTTTGCAAAACCTACAATTATTCTCTGGAGAATGGTGGAAAAACCTTTGGCAGCTTTCCCCAAAGTACCCCCCTTAACTTATATTCTTGCAGTTCCCTTTCAAAATATTTTTGGTAGAGGAGCTGACCAAGCCACCTTAGTACATCTATTATTTAGTGCTATTTTACTAACCTCAGTTTACAGTTTAGGCAGCAAACTATTTAATCAAAAAGTAGGTTTTTGGGCAGCAGTATTATGTATATTATTTCCAGGGTTATATAGATATCGTTTACAATTTTTACTCGACTATCCCCTAACAGCAATAGTAACCTTAAGCTTCACTTGTTTAACATTTTGGTATTTTTCAAAACCGAATCATAAACAGGAAATAGACAACAGCGAAAAGACAACAAAAAAAACCGAAAAAAAAGCAATTAACTTAGACTTAGAAAAAACCAACCTTACCAAAACCAACATCACAAAAATATCTCCTCAAATAGATCAACTATCTCAAACCAAAAATCTCAAAAATTGGCTATTAGCAACTGCTTTTGGCTTAACTTTTGGCCTAGCAATTTTAGTTAAGCAAACCACAATATTTTTTCTGTTTTTTCCCTTACTTTGGGTAACTATAAATATTCTCAAAAAAAAGCAATGGAACCAACTAATTCAACTCACTTACTCTCTATGCTTATCCATCACAATTTTTACCCTTGGGCAAGAACAAATTGGCTATTAATGTTAACCTCCGGTAAACGAGCAACAATAGACTCTGCCATAGCCGAAGGAGACCCCAACCTATTAAGTTTAGATGCTTGGATTTATTATGGAAAACTACTCCCCAACCATATTTCCTTACCTCTATTAATCATTCCAATTAGTGGATTAATTTTTTACTTAATCCGGCTCAATAAAAAACAAAAAAACCTTTCCACTCAGCTCCATTCTTTTCAATGGCTATCCATATTTTTAATCGGCGGATATCTAATTTGCTCCCTCAACATCAACAAAGACTTTCGTTACACCTTACCATTATTGCCAACCTTATCAATTTTATTAGCCTTTGGTTTAATGCAATTTCCAAGAAAAGTAGGAAAACAAATTCGCTATCTTACTATTAGTTTAGCAATTATTTTAATGCTATTAAATATCTGGTCTGTAGGTGGAAACTTCCCCAGAAAAATCACCGCTTGGTTAAGTCCTGGTGCAGCTTATTCTGCTCATTTAGGCAAAGAATGGCCCCATAAACAAGTAATTGCTGAAATCATCAAAACTAACCCCTATTTACGGTCAACCTTAGGAGTTTTACCTTCCACTCCAGAAATTAATCAACATAACTTAAATTATTACGGTGCTCTGCAAAACTTACAAGTCTATGGTCGGCAAGTAGGAACCAACTTCAAACAAGTAGAACAAGATGCGCGATCGCTATCTTGGTTTATCACAAAAAACCGATGAACAAGGTTCTGTCAAAAGAATCAAAAAAGCTCAAGCTGCTATTGTTAACCTCATCGAAAAACACCCAAACTTTCAACTACAAAAAAGCTGGCAGTTACCAGATAATAGTAACTTAAACCTATATCATAATCAGTTTTTACCAGTAGAAGTTCATCCCCTGACCAAACCACAAAAAAAAGTGAAACTAGACTATATAATTTTATCCCCAAAAATTCGCTCAGGAACAACCATACCTATTACCTACAAATGGTCCGGTTCTTGGCAAAAACTACAGTCAGGTTTAGTCTTATTAACCTATCGCCGAGAAAATATTAATCAAACAGAACTTCAGCCATTAACTTCTAACAATAATGCATCAGAAAAACCTCTTACCAAATTCATTCACGACCACGGTATCGGCATGGGCAGTTTACACCCTAGTCTACTTCAAGCAAATAAGTCTGAAGTCGGGTTCGAAATTATTGAACGAACAGGAATGTTACTCCCATCTAACATTGTACCGGGAACTTATATATTAGAAGCCACCTATCTTAACCGAGAAACCGGGGAAAATTATCCCATTTCTGTAGAACCAACCCTGCGAGTACAGGTTGAACCCCAAGCACAAGCATTACCAGCACCAGAACTAGATCTAGTAACCCAGTTGCGGACGTGGGGCCAAAAGTTACCCCAGGGAATAAAAGGTTTGGAAACCATATTTGCGGAAGTAGCGCGAGTTAACCAATACGATCCAGTTCAAGACTATACTCAGCAAGCAGAAAAAACTTTAACCTATCGTTTGCAACAGGAACCAGATAATTTAGAGTTGCTCTATAGTTTAGCTTTAGCCCAAGTTTTACAAAAAGATGCCCAGGGAGCGATCGCTACCTTAACTAGAGTAACTAAACTAGATGCTCAAAACGCCTTTGCTCATGCTTATTTAGCTTTTGTCTATTTATACGATCTTAATCCTGGAGCAGCGAAAATAGCATTAAAGTCAGCTTTAGAAATTGATCCCCATCAACCAGAAATTAAGTCATTAAATGGTATTGCTGCTTTAATGCAAGGAAATTTTATTCAAGCATGGCATAACTTGATAACTCAAAAATAAACCCCTGCTTACAGCCTATCCCCGAGCCCTAACCTCTGAAAACCTTGTGGATATTAGAAGAAAAGAGAGAAAGAGTATTGTCGTCTTAAAAAAAATATCTTTTTCAATACACTTTTTCTCCCGAAACACCCTCTTAAAACACCTACCCATAACTTTTATATTTTTTTCAAACTTGATATTAGGAAAAATATTTATAAAAATATTTATAAAGCATAGCTTTCAGGGGGTGAACTCAAAAATTAAAACTAATTCTAGTAATTCTAGTGTAGCTCTAGAAATACACTTGTGATTACCACTTCAAGCAAGCCATCTCTAAAAGCTTCTTATTGCTTCCTCTTACCTCACTTCAGTATGACTTACATTAAAAAAAAATTTTACTTACATCGTATCATAATTTAACATTTATATCAAGTCTTAACAGGTATAAATTTTCATAGCTTTTTATCTGGTTTTCCACACAAGCATAAACTAGACACTCCAAGCAAGAATTTGTTACATTTATTTACAGTAAAGTTAATAAATATAAACAAAATAAATTATGGTTATCGTCATTTCACTATTTGTAATTGCTTGGTTAGCTGCTGCAGTAATAGGAAGTCAAGCTTACTTCTTAGGTGAGCAAACAAAGCCTATCCACGAGCGTAACTGGAATTCTAAATCTTTTGAAAGCTTATCTGAATCTTTTACAGGCAATAGATTAGACTACAACAAGCGGGTACCCGCATATAGTATGGATGCCTATGCAAGTCAGAGTTTTAATAGTTGAAATGTTTAGTTAATAGTCATTTCAGTTATCAATTATCAATTATCACCTACCCTTATCTAGACTTTTTCTCTTGTTTCTGAAAGCTTGAATTATTTGACATTAACTATGGATGCCTATGCAAGTCAGAGTTTTAATAGTTGAAATGCTTAGTTAATAGTCATTTCAGTTATCAATTATCAATTATCAACTACCCTTATCTAGACTTTTTTTTTGTTTCTGAAAGCTTAAATTATTTGACATTAACTATGGATGCCTATGCAAGTCAGAGTTTTAATAGTTGAAATGCTTAGTTAATAGTCATTTCAGTTATCAATTATTAATTATCAACTACCCTTATCTAGACTTTTTTTTGTTTCTGAAAGCTTGAATTATTTGACATTAACTATGGATGCCTATGCAAGTCAGAGTTTTAATAGTTGAAATGCTTAGTTAATAGTCATTTCAGTTATCAATTATCAACTACCCTTATCTAGACTTTTTCTTTTGTTTCTGAAAGCTTAAATTATTTGACATTAGCTCTAGCAGATATATTCTGTTAGAGCCATTTTTTTTTAATTCAATAAAGCATAGTCATTTCATTTATCAATTATCAATTATCAACTACCCTTATCTAGACTTTTTCTCTTGTTTCTGGAAGCTTAAATTATTTGACATTAGCTATGGATGCCTATGCAAGTCAGAGTTTTAATGATTGAAATGCTTAGTTAATAGTCATTTCATTTATCAATTATCAATTATCAATTATCAACTACCCTTATCTAGACTTTTTCTCTTGTTTCTGGAAGCTTAAATTATTTGACATTAGCTCTAGCAGATATATTCTGTTAGAGCCATTTTTTTTTAATTCAATAAAGCATAGTCATTTCATTTATCAATTATCAATTATCAACTACCCTTATCTAGACTTTTTCTCTTGTTTCTGGAAGCTTAAATTATTTGACATTAGCTATGGATGCTTATGCAAGTCAGAGTGTTAATGATTGAAATGCTTAGTTAATAGTCATTTCAGTTATCAATTATCAATTATCAACTACCCTTATCTAGACTTTTTCTCTTGTTTCTGGAAGCTTAAATTATTTGACATTAGCTCTAGCAGATATATTCTGTTAGAGCCATTTTTTTTTAATTCAATAAAGCATAGTCATTTCATTTATCAATTATCAATTATCAACTACCCTTATCTAGACTTTTTCTCTTGTTTTTGGAAGCTTAAATTATTTGACATTAGCTCTAGCAGATATATTCTGTTAGAGCCATTTTTTTTTAATTCAATAAAGCATAGTCATTTCATTTATCAATTATCAATTATTAACTACCCTTATCTAGACTTTTTCTCTTGTTTCTGGAAGCTTAAATTATTTGACATTAGCTCTAGCAGATATATTCTGTTAGAGCCATTTTTTTTTAATTCAATAAAGCATAGTCATTTCATTTATCAATTATCAATTATCAACTACCCTTATCTAGACTTTTTCTCTTGTTTCTGGAAGCTTAAATTATTTGACATTAGCTATGGATGCTTATGCAAGTCAGAGTGTTAATGATTGAAATGCTTAGTTAATAGTCATTTCAGTTATCAATTATCAATTATCAACTACCCTTATCTAGACTTTTTCTCTTGTTTCTGGAAGCTTAAATTATTTGACATTAGCTCTAGCAGATATATTCTGTTAGAGCCATTTTTTTTTAATTCAATAAAGCATAGTCATTTCATTTATCAATTATCAATTATCAACTACCCTTATCTAGACTTTTTCTCTTGTTTCTGGAAGCTTAAATTATTTGACATTAGCTCTAGCAGATATATTCTGTTAGAGCCATTTTTTTTAATTCAATAAAGCATAGTCATTTCATTTATCAATTATCAATTATCAACTACCCTTATCTAGACTTTTTCTCTTGTTTCTGGAAGCTTAAATTATTTGACATTAGCTCTAGCAGGTATATTCTGTTAGAGCCATTTTTTTTTAATTCAATAAAGCTTGGATAAATACAATTTAGTTATTAGTTATGCCTTATTTTTTATCCCTTATCAGTACCTCCAATGTTAGCCAGAAGCTTGAGACCTTATTCCTCCTTAATACAGCCCTTTTCAAATTGATGAACTACATCGCCATAACCAAAACCTTGCTGTAGTCTAGCAACATTAAAACTGCTGTAAGCCAGCCCTATAGATGTAATACTCAAACTTCTATCAGGGGATATAGCTACCGTACTCACTCCCCATGGGCAGATCCCAGAGCAAATAAAACAAATTATTCAATTATGAAACTAATTCTTTCTAGTAATAACTTATCAATCATAGTTTGATTTTTATCATTCTTGAACTTTTTCTAATTATAAGAAACAAATTATATTACCGTTCTGAAAAACATAAGATTATCTAAATGAACCTTTAATTTTTATCTAAATAATTAGTTCCATTCCTAGTTAACCCTAGCATGATCAGCGTTATCCAGTTTCCCCGGCAAAAATTAATGATCCTTTGATTTTTATCTAAATAATTAGTTCCATTCCTAGTTCACCCTAGCATGATCAGCATTATCCAGTTTCCCCGGCAAAAATTTCGGAACTAGGAATTAAAATTAATAGCTAAACTTAACACTAAATTCAAGTGTTTATCACAACTAAAACCACATTATTCACATCTCTAAACAAGTTCTGAGCAAAATAGAAAATGCTTGACATTACTCTAAAAGCTAGGGCATGTTAATTCATAATTTGACATATTTTTAGCTTTTTCTTTACTATAGTAAATAGTAAATAATAAATGCTAAAACTACTAGTATCTCAATCTGAAATTTACTGAGGCAAACTAATAGTACCTCTGTCGCCTAAAAATTTATATTACCATTAGTATAATTTTCAGAACTGCTTGACCTTATCCAAGCTAAATTCAATCACATTATCTTTTACTCTAGCTAATATTTCTCAGTACTATTTTCCCAAAACACTAGTAAAATTATCGTAAGGCTTAATTTTTTATCAAGAACAGCAACCTCTATATACTTAGGATAAAATGAGCATAAATCAACCATTGAAAATTGTTTCTCTAATTCCTAGCGCTACAGAAACTATTGCAGCATTAGGATTAACTAAAGCTATTGTTGGTAGAAGTCACGAATGTAACTATCCTCCAGAAATTCAAAACTTGCCCGTTTGTACTAAACCTAAATTTAACCCTGATGGTAATAGTCGGGAAATTCACGAACGCGCTACGGAGTTATTACAGTCTGCTTTAAGTGTCTACCTTGTGGAATTAGAAACATTAGAAAAATTACAACCTACTCATATTATTACTCAAGCTCAATGTGATGTTTGTGCCGTTAGTTTGGCAGATGTAGAAACAGCCGTCAAAAGTTTAACAAAAACCAATCCTCAAGTTATCTCTTTAGAGCCTAATTTATTAGCAGAAGTTTGGGCAGATATGGAACGAGTAGCAAATATTTTAGGAGTGAATGGGAATGAAGTAATTTCTCAGTTGAAAAAAAGGGTAGCAGCTTGTGCCGAAAAAACGCAAAATTTAGCAACTAATAACATTCCAAAAGTAGCTTGTATTGAGTGGAGTAACCCACTAATGGCAGCCGGAAACTGGATACCTGAATTAGTACAAATTGCTGGTGGAAATTCATTATTTGGAGAGTTGGGAAAACATTCTCCATGGTTAAAATTTGAGGAGTTATTAACTGCTAATCCAGATGTTATAATTTTTATGCCTTGTGGCTTTGATTTAGAACGTACTCGCCAAGATACTTTAGACTTAATTAAAAGCTCAGAATGGCAAGATTTACCTGTAGTTAAATCAGGAAAAGTTTATATTACTGATGGTAATTCTTATTTCAATCGTCCGGGACCAAGATTAGTAGATTCTTTAGAAATTTTAGCAGAAATTTTACACCCAGAATTGTTTAATTTTGGTTATCAAGGGATAGGCTGGGTGAAGTTATAGTAATCCTATTTTAGTTGTAATATTTATTTTGGTAGTAGCTAAATAAGATTTGTAGAAAAAAGTTTTATAAGTCAGATTAAAACTCAGAATTTATAACTTAGGAGAAATAATAATTAATTAGGATATCCTTGATATCCTTCTTCAAAATAGCAATCAAAAATACCAAACTTGGTAAACATAGCAAGGATTTGAAAAACAATTATTAAGACTTTTAATTCGTTTTTATAAATTTTAATTTACTCATACTTTATCTTGCTACTACATCTAAAGTAAAATCATTATTTTTTTAAATAAAAATACGACTATATTAAAGATTTTTTTTGACACTTATCAAAGTATGGAAAGCTTATAATTATAGTTTAATACCTAAAAATTTTTGCTATTATATCAACTATATTGCCCGATAATTCATCTGTGTAATCTTAATCTCAAAAAATCAGATAATTTATTATGTATAGCCAACAAGTACAACAAATAAATCAACCCCAAAAAAATTCAGATATTCAATTAATAAATATGTGGTTACAACAAATTCATCCCATACAGCAAAATTCTCATTTATATATAGCTCAAATGTTTCTAAAATTTATCAAAAAACCACTAAAAAAAGTAACTTCAGCAGATGTTATAGCATTTGCAAATGTGTATGCTGTTCGCTCTCATAACTCCCATTCAAATCAACAAAAACGAATAGAAACTATTAATTCCCTGCTAAAATTTGGTCAAGAAGCTGGCATACTTCCTAGAAATCAAAAAAAAACATTCTCTCCAAATACCACAAACTTCAAAACATCAGTTTATTCTCAAAATAAAATTAAGAATTACCGAACTACTGGGAAACAGCAAAAAAAGCCATTAAACTGGTCCCAATTATTTAACCTACAGCTAGCTTCCTCCGTATTAATTGTTTTCATATTACTTATGGCAATCTTACAACTATTTCGACAAGTGAGTGGAAGTACAAATGCTAATCAAAATAAGTCAGTAACATCAGTAGTTATGCCTAAAATAGATCCAACCAAAAATTGGGCTTATCCAGTAAATGTTCCTAGGATCAGAGCTTTTCTAGATACGATCGCTGTTACAGAAGGGACAACAGGACCGAAAGGTTATTATCGTCAATATACAGGTAGTCATTTCTTAAGCTTTGAAGACCATCCTAGAGAACTTAAATGTGCCAATAGTAATGGCAAGAAACTTTGTTCTGATGCAGCTGGTAGATATCAGTTTTTGAGTACTTCCTGGATAGGTTTGCTCCTGTGGTCAAAGCTCAGAACTTTAGTCCTACCTATCAAGACCGTGTAGCTATAGAATTAATTCGAGACAAAAATGCTCTGAAAGATATTGAAGAAGGGAGAGTAAAAGAAGCTTTTCAAAAGTTATATATGGTCTGGCCTTCATTTGGAGAAACTGAAACAGATGTGGAACAACTCATGCCTAAACTTGTAGGAACTTATGAACAGAAATTAGCTCTTTATCAAATCAAAAATTAGAATTAATTTCTGGGAAATCAAAAGTTATAAGTAATCTCTAACTAAATTTGATCATCTATAAATATCTAAGCCCTATCTGGGAATCAAAAGTCAATCTCCATCTTATATAAAATCCAGTTGAATAGTTATTGTTTTGTTGGGGTTAAGAAGTAAGAGACCTAACCCTAACTACTACCACCAATAGGAGTAGATAAAATTGAAATTAATGATATATAAACTGATAGCTAGATGAGACCTCGGGAGAAACTTACCAAAAGTTCAAATAGCTAGATGAGACCTCGGGAGAAACTTACCAACAGTGCAAAACAAAAAATTATCAAATTTATCCCACAATCATTTGAGTACATTAATTAACTATCAGTAATATGATCTTTTCTCATCAAAAATTACACTCAGCTTTTAACTACAATTCTCCTCCCAATCTTATAAACTTAGTTATATTTTCTGATTTTTCATCCTCCAGCCCCGTTATAGAAGAAGAAAATACCTGAGAGAATTTGAATCTTTATAAATTTAAAATTCCCCCCCTACTTGCGTAGCGTTATAGAATATTTGTTTTTACTAATTTTAATTAACAAAAAAATTATGTTATGCCCTATTTGCGGTACAGAATACCTTGAAACAGTGCCAGAATCTTGCTCTATTTGTGAATGGAATTTAACATCTGAATCTGCTTTCTTTGCTACGGCAGAAATTTACCAAAAAAAAGAACAAGCACAGTTGAACTGGGCTAGAA
>JAHPZR010045110.1:7500-17433 GCA_019787425.1 Platygyra sinensis | reverse complement strand
GATTCGTTGAAAACACGTGCTTTCTTATTTCGGCAAAGGGCTCCGGGTATTTAGTAACAATTTTCCTCAAGTGTTATCGATCTGGGCCGGGTTGTTCGAAAGCCGGTTAACGTTAACCCAGGATTAAACGTTAACTGAGGCATTGTTTTTTCTTGTTTAAAAATGTTTTTCACCTCCAACGTTTCGTGTAGTTTGAGATTACTACGGCTGAAAAACTGAAGGGCAAACAATATAAACAGATTACCTAACCAAAAAGTTACAAAACTGAAATCAAATCAAAATTCTCGCTAACCCTGGGTTAGCTTAATCGGGCTTTGAACAACCCGGCCCAGGCTTATAAATGTATTGTTAAGAGGCTATGATTCTATATCTAAGTATTTCCTTAACGTTTGTCATTTGATCTTGTGCGGCTGATGAATTTTCTCTTTCTCGTTCTTTCGATCATGAGAGTGTAAACCATGAAAATTACCCAATGTGAAACGCAATGCAAATTTTTAGGAAAGGAACAAAGTGCCGCTTTTTGTTGCAGGATAACACTGCATGAAAACCACGGAGAGTTAAAAACACGAAGTTTTGGCATCTTGATTTTGTCTAAAATTGGATATCAATAGCTCGACATGACATTCTGAAATCACCCTTGATCATTTCATTTTTCTTAGCTCTTGATTTGGCAATGAAATCAAGCCATGCTAATTCTCGACTCAAATTTTTAGTGTTATTGTAAAAGACAAATGAGCCACGTTGTTTTGTAGGGTCTACCCTCCTTCACAAGCTTTCACAACATTGACATAGCATCCCAGTATAGCAGTAATCACAGCGCATGCACATTCCAGCAAATCTATTAAAATAAATCTATTTTATATTAAGTCAATTGCTTTTAGGAAAATAAATTCAAATGGCTACACATGTTTTTGTTGTTTGTTTATTTCCTCTATCAGGTGCTGGCAAGGATGTCCAGGACGACAGCGAATGATCACATGACAAATTTTAGTTCTAGTGCTAAGTTGTATATAAGATAAATGGACGTTTAATGTTTGGCCTCGGTAGAATTATTGAGCGCAAACGCTGAAGATTTGTTTAATATTCACTTCTTTTAAGAATAAGTCGTTGCTTTCCTTGTATGTATTCAATAATTTCTCTAATGGTTACCAATTTTTGAAGTAAAAGAAGATCGGAGAGCTAATCGAAAAATGCCGTGTACATTTGAGTGTTGGACTCAAATAACTGTTTAAACTAGAAAAACGTTATTTTGGTATCGCAATTTAGATGCTGATAGCAACTGTTCTGGATCTTCGCTGCGAGGAAAAAGAACCAGTAAAGAAATAGGCTGAGGCTTGACTGAAAAACATATTGCTTTACCAAGGAGACGTGTTAAATTTGTAAAGATGTACGTGAGAAAAAAACAAAAACAAAACCAAAACACATTGCCACTCAGTAGCAATTGTTAAGGCAACCATAAGAGAGCAGGATTTTTAAGTAATTAAGTCAGAAAAACGTGCATTCCCTCTGCCGTTGTTACAGTCCTGGACAAACTTTATACAGGATGTCTAGGTTTTCTAAGTATTTTCCTGTATCAGACTTTTTTAACCAGGTTAAAAGGATTTACAATTAGCTATTATTTGAAATTTTATCAAACCGAGTGATTAAGCGTGCCGAATTTCATGTAAGGCATGGAAAGGCTACAAAGGGGTTTGCATGTTTTTTTCATTCTCCGCGGAAACAAAGGCAACGCGCACGTGTTAAATTTATCCGCGGTAGGACTGTTTACCATATCTCAAAATAACTGGAGATGGATAAGCTCTCTTAAAGGGAATCTCGGCTGTTGGCGCGAGTTGACGCTAAGTTGCTCCAAATAATGCCTTAATTACAAATTTTACTAAACAAAAGAAACGTAACATTTAATAATATTAAACGGAAGAGATTTCGGCTTTCTAATTTCCCGCGCGCCGCCATCTTGGATTTCATGACGTCACTGCGTTGCCCTATTAGGGAGTTTTAGCAAACCACGACGGCGACTGCAACGGGAACGCCATCAAACAAAAGGTTTAATGAGAAGAACAACAGCTGTGCACGTGCGTTTTGAAACTTGGTACATTTCTTTGCCGTCCTCTACAAAACAACAACGTGAAATTACTAACTTCCACGTGTTTTTAAGAACGCGAACCGCAACGGCGAATTTTTTGTATCTTTGTTTCGAATTAAACGCTATCGATGCATGTTTAGCCTGAGCAAGTTTTTAGACCGATAGTCCTACTGAACAGATTTACAGAGCAGCGACATTCGAAGGTAAAATATAAATAAATTTTTCGGAAGGCTTCGTCCCTGCCGTCGCCGTCTTCATTGCTAACACTCCCTAATTGTTTCAAACAAAAGAACCTCAGCTTTCCAACAACAGAGACAACGCAATGACGTCATGAAATCCAAGATGGCGGCGCGCGGGAAATTTAAAAGCCGAAATCTCTTCCGTTTATTATTATTAAATGTTACGTTTCCCTTGTCAAGTTAAATTTGTAATTAAGACATTATTTGGAGCAACTTAGCGTCAACTCGCGCCAACAGCTGAGATTCCCTTTAAATTTTATCTTCTCCTGGTCATCCAGAAACACTTGTACAAAGGTGTAAAAACTAAAATTATTCATACTAAATAAGAATGAGATGTTGTAATTTATATATTATTTTGTTATCATGCCTTTGCAACGTAACTAAAGCCTCGTCCACACTAAGGCGATGGGAATTTGGAAACGGCCTTTTCGCTCTGAAAACGCATCAATCCCCGCTCATTCGTCATCGTTTTCAAAATGTTTTCAAATTCCTCCGGTTTGAGGGGTATTTTTGGAAAAGCTCCGTTTTCGTGACGAATGAGTGTGGACAACTGGCCTAACCCTAGAAATAAAGCTGCATTTTCAGATTCCTCCAGCGTAATGTGGACGAGGCCAAAGATAAGGCAACTACCTTCAAAGTAGTTTAATCTTTGTCTACTGTTGTATTGTAACAACGACGGCTTTGTACAGTATTTTCGTAAAGGAACTAATTGGCCTAATTTTCGATAGTTTTTTCTCCATGTAACTATTTTTTTCAGCTTAGTCGCGATCTAAAAGTCCGGAAGAGCAGTAGAAGTCCCGCTAAACCACTGAGTGTGCCCGTCACGAGTAAATTTCGTACCGTCTGAAAAAACAAATAAGAAAAAAAACCACAATAAAGAGAAGACTCCAAGCCGCACCTCTATTTACATGTAACGGGTAGATTATGAGCTGCACTTCCCTCACTCGATAGAAACACAGAACTAACAATAAATATAATCTAAACAAAAGAGTGATTTTCCTTTCTTTTTCCAACAGAGGTTTCTGAGAAACAAAAACGTTTTCTTTGTTCCTATGGAGTTTTAGTATAAATCTACTAGAGCTCAATCACGAATCCTGTCTCTGATTGGTTACGCTACTCACTGTTGTTTGAGTATAAATCTCTAGTGTTCTATCACGAATGCTGTTCTCCGATTGGCTACGTTACTTACTATCTATTCTGTGATAGATAGTGAGTAGCGTAGCAGTGTGCGCTTGTTAACAAAATTACAGCCGCTTCTTTGTGTTTTCGAAGTGTCTGTCAAGAGGATTTAGGTAAAGTTTTTAACGACTTGTAGATTTATACTAAAACAATTAGATTACTCGCTCTCGATTTCTATGCGTGATAGTTGGCTCGCGATAGAAATCTCTAGCTCATAATCTCATTGCTTAGTAGACAGTCAACAGACTAGCAATGTGCACTGGTTAACAAACTGACTGCCTCTTTGCGTTTTAAAAGTTTCTGTGAAGATGATTTAGATAAAGGTTTAAACGACTAGTAGATTTATACTAGAACGATTAGCGCGATAGAAATCTCGAGCTCATAATCTAATTGTGGAATAGAAACCAGTCGTAAAAGTTAGTTGAACTCGAAAAAGCTGCAGAAAGGCTTATCGATGGCTCGTATTCCCATAGCATTTCTCGTTCTCCCAACCGTCTCTGTTCCCTGCTAGCTTAGTATATTTCTTTGATGTTAAAAAAAAAACAAATGTACTCACCTTTTCTTGCCACTGCGATCTCTCAACCACTTCCTGGTAGGGTATTTGCGTAAATGTAACCTAAAAGAAAAAGTCCTAACTTTACCAGTTTTGGCCTAATGATGGCCAATATTGTTCTAATGTTGGTGGCATAAAGAATATTATTCATTCTTATTATATGGCTTGTGTTTGTAGGCGATATAACGCGCGCTCTGATTAGCTAATTGTGACTGAATTGTATGGCATTATTCTCCCGTAATGTCCACGGGCCGATTACGGGCTTGCAAAAACAAAGCAAAAAGTAATTAATTTGTTGGTGCCATATAATAAACAACTTAATAACCTCGACCGTTCGGTCGTTGCGGGAAAATCTCAAACCTCGGCCTACGGCAAGGCCTCAGTTTGAGATTTTCCCATAACGACCGCAGCACTCTCGGTTATTAAGTAGTTAAAAATATTTCCCCGTTTCTGATTGGTTTAAACCATACGCATAATTCACCATAGCCAGCTGCTGTTAACCAAATTTGGAAGGAACTTTGTCATATTGAACCGATGACATCAAAATTTTTGTCATGCTGAACCAATGACGTCAAAATGACGTCAAAAGTGCAGCCCGCTGCAGGTTATTGAACTGTTGTTGACCGAGAAAACCTGTGTATATATTTGGTGAGCGGAAAAATAAAGAGCGAAATGGCGAAACTGCATTAAGAACAGGGAAATAGTTTGAATGAATAATAAAGCAATCATTGAATTCGGATATGAAGGATTCTGCAGATAGATTTGCAGAATTCTTCATATCCCACTTAAGCCGAATTCAATAATTGTTACGTATTGGTCCCATGCTTTGACATCACATGTCTAACAACACTGGCACAACATCACTGAACGAATTGGCACAGCATTGGTCCGATATTAATGAAACAAGTGACTAATATTGGTGGCGAGGTGACAGTCTTACTAATAGATAATAGCTTTATTGATCGTGCAGTCTCAGTTCAGGAAAGGATTAAAGTGTGCACACGTGCATGGTAAATGACGCATGCAAAAGCCGTGAACAAAGATCCTGCTTGATTGAAGCTTGGATCTCACACGAGATCTAATGAGCCAAACTTGAAAAAAAAAAAAAACAATGAGAAGTCGAAGACTACTGCTTGACTGATACAACGTGGTATATTTAAAACCATATTTCGGCTGGCTACACCAGCCGTCTTCAGGTTTAGATGTTACTAAATTATACAAATGAAATTACAGTTTACTGTATTACATATGGCAGTGATAAGGACGAGAAAGAAAATGCTACACATATACTGGTACAACATTTCCGAAGTTTGATCGAACTGTGGTTCGCATTTTAGTGAGTCCCAACGAACCTACCATCATGGCCGCCGAAGCGAACTCAAAAATACGGTTAGGTATTAACCTCACGCGGCTTCGGTAACAACTCCTCTGATATTAGGTCAGTGACTTATATAGTTGGATATCAATGTAGTATACAAGGAAACTGGGTTCAGTAAAATAACATATTTTACAACCTACTGTTTACGAAGTGTGATAAAAAACATATCTTACCATGGTGTGAAGGGGAATGAATGTCTTAGGCATCAGCCAGTGCAAAACACTTAATATTTTCCTCTCCAGGAGGAAAGATAAGGAATTAACCAATGATCTCATCTGTAAATGTGAAAGATATCGCACGTTACATGACATTGTTACGAGAATCTTTTTCGTACCGAGGTCTAAAATAGGTCAGGTTATTTTGTCGTGTAGCCTTATAGAGTTCTGAACATCAGAATCCTAGCAGCACACTACCACCCACAAGTTAACGAAGTAACACTCCCCCCCCCCCGAACCTGTCATGTTGTGGATTAATACTACTACAACATGGTGTCTTACTTCTATTTCATGGCAAAAAATGATGGTTGACCAAAATACATAGGATTTCAGAAATTACCTCTAAATAATTGTACATGGATAAATCACAAATAGCCTCAGCATCCTTGTTTCTCGTTCTGGAGTATTCCTCTAAGACAGCTCCTGTAAAATGCACAGCACAGAATTTGTTGATTTTGACAGAAAAGAACGGTAACTCTCGATCATAAAATTCCTACGCGTTACATAAACAGCCTCCATTTGGCGAGAAAATATGCTCGGATATGTGTCCGCAGACATTATCTGTAATGTGAAGCGAACAGTGTCCAGGGCGGTTTTAGGGGGAGGGTGCAGGGGGTACGCACCCCCTCCCCCCTGGGATCACACATTCGCTTTTAAAATTTGTTGACCTCACGAGTCAGTTACGCCATTCCTTAGTGTTGCAGTCCTGGACCTGCCCTTGGCTTCATACTCAATTCAGATCCAAACTGTCAGCTATGAGAAACATAAAATGAGCAATGACAAATATTCCAGCATATTTTCACATTAAATTGTGTTTATTATCCCTCAAATATTGCTCGCACGGATTTTAAAAATTGGGAAATATCACTCGGATAATCCCCAGTTTTAGTTCAGGAATATTCACCCACGTGACGCGTTTAACCAATCGCGCGCGAGCGATAATATGTGATGGATTTTAAAAGACGATCTTTCTCCTAACGAAAACATTTTTTACGATAATAGCACAAATTCTCGCGCTCTCATTGGCTAATTTTTATCGTCAATAAGCGTACAGACACATGAATTAATAATTTATGCGATGCGGCAACGAGAGAGAGCGGACAATTTGACATTTTGTTATCATAAAAACAAATGGACGTCAGTTTTTCATGCGTCTGTCCTGTTATTGACAATGTTATGACGAAATTCATGATCAGTAACAGGACAGACGCATGAAAAACTGACGTCAATTTCTTTAATTGACCTCACCTTAAGAGAAAGTCATAAGCCCTCCCCTTAATTACCTTTCAATTTTGAATTTTTCTTTATTAGGGAGCTTTAAGCAATGGCGATGGCGACATCGAGAACAACAGGTAATCAACAGGATCAAATTGCCATTAATCATATTTGCTTTCGTTTGCTTTCGTACGCTTAGTGATTGGTTTAAAACAACTTGCGTCATTTTACTTAATCAATCAAATGAGTGGAACCATGATCAATAGCGAGTCGCCTATGCAAGTTTTCCCGCGCTTAGCGTCGGCTACACGTATTTGCTATGAGTTTTTATTGGTGCATTGGATTGCCCGTGTCTTTTGTGATTGACTAGCCAGAGTAATCGATTGACATTTACCGAAGTTGTTATCATGCTTGTCCAGGAGCCTGTCTAGAATCAGACAATCTTCAAAGCCCTAAGATAAAGTATTGCACAATAAATATTACTAATCATAACATAGCTATCAAAGTCGCGCTATCTAACTCAATATACATAAACGTGTATCATATCAATAAGCGATACAGGACTTTTTCCGTGTTTTACATAGCCTCATCTAAACACGAGCAGTATGGGAAAAACTTGACAGTTATGCAAAACCAAACCGCAGTTGATGGTTTGCAAAACTTTCGAGAATAGTCCCAGCCCCTGAGTGTTTTTATGAGGCTATGTAAACACGGAAAAGTGCTCTACTGCTTTTGTAAAATATTTCTCGAAAATACACTCGAAACTAAAGCGTCACTGCCGTGTTTACATACTCTGATCTAAACACACCTATCAACCAATGAGCGCGCGTGTAGCATCTCAGTTATTTTATAAAAACAATGATGGACAGTCAACGCTTGACCAAAGTCAACTCCGCTTCGCCATCCATTGGAAATGTTTTAACACAATTGATTCACGCTTTAATCTTTGCATCACTGAGTTATGACGCACTTGGGAAGTTTGGAGAGCACCCGAGAACGTAGAATAGACCAATTTCGATATATTAAAGGGGTTCAGTCACGGTATTTTGAGTTCTTTTGAGCATCGACAAAATTACCGTTAAATTGAAGGAAACCTGAAAATAATACTTTATAAAGATAGAAAAACATCAAAGAGATAATAATAAACCAGAGAGGAACAAGGATGGTTAAGGATGGAGAGGATTGACACGGATTGCAAACAACGAAATTGGAAAGTTTAGCTAAACTTTTCAAACCGTTCAACCTTTAAAATTCAGCCTAAACAGTAGACTTTAGTACGAGGCTATGGGGAATAAACCTCACAAACTCTGTAGTTACGTACTGAAGTCTATTGTTTTAGGTTGAATTTTAATATATCGAAATTGTTCTATTGCTCTCGGCTGCACGTCAAGTAACTCTAAATCTTCTCACAGTCTCCAAAGTTCCCGCGTGCATCAGAGCTCGACGATGCACGCTTAAGCATGAATCAATGGCTAAATGATTATTAAAACATTTCTGTATCTAAATTTACGTTAAAACTTTTCTACAAAGGGGCGTATTACTCCACTGGGGAGGGGGGGGGGGGGTGACTTTCATATGAAAAGGTCGTGGGTACTTGACAGAAAATTTGAATTAAACCATTAAGGCAGACCAATCTGGGCGTGGCTTAAGTTTTATTTGATCTGTAAAAGATACCATTTAAGGTCATTCCCACTTATTGTTTCTGCGCATCCTTACTGCGCACGCAAATTCACACGCCACGTTATGCATCGAGTGCACGCTAAGTAATAAAATGAACATTGATAGGGCAGATGGCCATTGCTATAGTTTTGCCCAGCTTAAAAGATCTTGGACGTTCCGTGACCATTATTTTTTGATGGATCATTTTCTCTACCGATTTTCTACGTTTAGCGAAAAAATGAAGACAGTCTATCGATTAGAAGTTTGATTTTATTGCAAAATGCACCAACGAATTCCATTCTTTTTAGCTCTTCGTTTATCTTTGCGGTGGTTTCAAATGCCTCTTGAAGGGTTACGTTTTGTGAAAACGTTGGCAGCATTTAAAACTGTTACGCAACGGAACCATTTATACAAAATATGACTGAGATCGTTTGCTTCCATTGACTCACCTTCGATATTTTTAACTATAACCCCTTGTATAGCACTCTGGCCTGAATGGCCTAATGGTCAGTGGACTCGACTACGGGACAGGGACACTGTGTTGTGTTCTTGAGGAAGGCACTACTCTCACATTGCCTCACTCCACCCACATGTATAGATGGGTACTGGCAAATTAAATGCTCGGGGTAACCCTGCAAAAGGACTCAGCATCCCATCCAGAGGGAGTAGAAAATTACAGTGTAATACATGTACTCCTAGTTGTTTTATGTTTCTGAAAATGGACATAAGAGCTGTCCTGATAAGCCACTTGGCTTGTATGCTGAGTCATGTAGCTTCAACAATATTTAGGAAGGAAGATAAAGCCTTTTAATAAGATACCTTTTGCTGTGAATTTCTTTTCATTTTTGTTGGTAGCTCTGATGGTAAAACTGTAGAAGTTGATGCTCAGTTGATAATTGGAGCTGATGGAGCCCGTTCATCAATGAGAAATGAGATGATGAGAAGACCAAGGTACCATTAGTTATCAGTATCATAATCCCACACAATGTGTACAGAGGGCTACAGTGTTTGTAACTTTAGTATATTGAACAAGTCACTAACAATCATGTAAAAATGCAATCCAATCAGCCACTCCATAGCTTTCTACATGTAACAATCTCTAGACTTGGGGTTTTGAGATACGTTTTTCAAGGTAGAGTGTCTATGAGGATTTCTAGTGGTTCAATTTTCAGTGCTATCCACCAAGTCATTATTCATTTCAGGTCATGTAGTTTTTTGAACTGAGGCCCCTGATTGAGTTATCTGGAACACTGAGACTGCACTAGGAACTGGTTTCAATTCTCCAATTTTGTGAAATAAACTGATAAGCAGAAGCATTTTGTTTTTCTATCCACTATGCCAAGGATGTAAAAAATGCAATTGAAAAAAAAAAGAATTTAAAGAAATTTCTCCAGGGTTGAAATGGGAAGGAC
>JAHPZR010045110.1:0-2500 GCA_019787425.1 Platygyra sinensis | reverse complement strand
GAGACTGTGAGAAGATTTAGAGTTACTTGACGTGCAGCCGAGAGCAATAGAACAATTTCGATATATTAAAATTCAACCTAAAACAATAGACTTCAGTACGTAACTACAGAGTTTGTGAGGTTTATTCCCCATAGCCTCGTACTAAAGTCTACTGTTTAGGCTGAATTTTAAAGGTTGAACGGTTTGAAAAGTTTAGCTAAACTTTCCAATTTCGTTGTTTGCAATCCGTGTCAATCCTCTCCATCCTTAACCATCCTTGTTCCTCTCTGGTTTATTATTATCTCTTTGATGTTTTTCTATCTTTATAAAGTATTATTTTCAGGTTTCCTTCAATTTAACGGTAATTTTGTCGATGCTCAAAAGAACTCAAAATACCGTGACTGAACCCCTTTAATATATCGAAATTGGTCTATTCTACGTTCTCGGGTGCTCTCCAAACTTCCCAAGTGCGTCATAACTCAGTGATGCAAAGATTAAAGCGTGAATCAATTGTGTTAAAACATTTCCAATGGATGGCGAAGCGGAGTTGACTTTGGTCAAGCGTTGACTGTCCATCATTGTTTTTATAAAATAACTGAGATGCTACACGCGCGCTCATTGGTTGATAGGTGTGTTTAGATCAGAGTATGTAAACACGGCAGTGACGCTTTAGTTTCGAGTGTATTTTCGAGAAATATTTTACAAAAGCAGTAGAGCACTTTTCCGTGTTTACATAGCCTCATAAAAACACTCAGGGGCTGGGACTATTCTCGAAAGTTTTGCAAACCATCAACTGCGGTTTGGTTTTGCATAACTGTCAAGTTTTTCCCATACTGCTCGTGTTTAGATGAGGCTATGTAAACACGGAAAAAGTCCTGTATCGCTTATTGATATGATACACGTTTATGTATATTGAGTTAGATAGCGCGACTTTGATAGCTATGTTATGATTAGTAATATTTATTGTGCAATACTTTATCTTAGGGCTTTGAAGATTGTCTGATTCTAGACAGGCTCCTGGACAAGCATGATAACAACTTCGGTAAATGTCAATCGATTACTCTGGCTAGTCAATCACAAAAGACACGGGCAATCCAATGCACCAATAAAAAACTCATAGCAAATACGTGTAGCCGACGCTAAGCGCCGGAAAACTTGCATAGGCGACTCGCTATTGATCATGGTTCCACTCATTTGATTGATTAAGTAAAATGACGCAAGTTGTTTTAAACCAATCACTAAGCGTACGAAAGCAAACGAAAGCAAATATGATTAATGGCAATTTGATCCTGTTGATTACCTGTTGTTCTCGATGTCGCCATCGCCATTGCTTAAAGCTCCCTAATAAAGAAAAATTGAAAATTGAAAGGTAATTAAGGGGAGGGCTTATGACTTTCTCTTAAGGTGAGGTCAATAAAGAAATTGACGTCAGTTTTTCATGCGTCTGTCCTGTTACTGATCATGAATTTCGTCATAACATTGTCAATAACAGGACAGACGCATGAAAAACTGACGTCCATTTGTTTTTATGATAACAAAATGTCAAATTGTCCGCTCTCTCTCGTTGCCGCATCGCATAAATTATTAATTCATGTGTCTGTACGCTTATTGACGATAAAAATTAGCCAATGAGAGCGCGAGAATTTGTGCTATTATCGTAAAAAATGTTTTCGTTAGGAGAAAGATCGTCTTTTAAAATCCATCACATATTATCGCTCGCGCGCGATTGGTTAAAACGCGTCACGTGGGTGAATATTCCTGAACTAAAACTGGGGATTATCCGAGTGATATTTCCCAATTTTTAAAATCCGTGCGAGCAATATTTGAGGGATAATAAACACAATTTAATGTGAAAATATGCTGGAATATTTGTCATGCTCATTTTATGTTTCTCATAGCTGACAGTTTGGATCTGAATTGAGTATGAAGCCAAGGGCAGGTCCAGGACTGCAACACTAAGGAATGGCGTAACTGACTCGTGAGGTCAACAAATTTTAAAAGCGAATGTGTGATCCCAGGGGGGAGGGGGTGCGTACCCCCTGCACCCTCCCCCTAAAACCGCCCTGGACACTGTTCGCTTCACATTACAGATAATGTCTGCGGACACATATCCGAGCATATTTTCTCGCCAAATGGAGGCTGTTTATGTAACGCGTAGGAATTTTATGACCGAGAGTTACCGTTCTTTCTGTCAAAATCAACAAATTCTGTGCTGTGCATTTTACAGGAGCTGTCTTAGAGGAATACTCCAGAACGAGAAACAAGGATGCTGAGGCTATTTGTGATTTATCCATGTACAATTATTTAGAGGTAATTTCTGAAATCCTATGTATTTTGGTCAACCATCATTTTTTGCCATGAAATAGAAGTAAGACACCATGTTGTAGTAGTATTAATCCACAACATGACAGGTTCGGGGGGGGAGTGTTACTTCGTTAACTTGTGGGTGGTAGTGTGCTGCTAGGATTCTGATGTTCAGAACTCTATAAGGCTACACGACAAAATAACCTGACCTATTTTA
>JAHPZR010045107.1:0-12272 GCA_019787425.1 Platygyra sinensis | reverse complement strand
CCACGTGAATATGAGCCAGCTAAAACCGGGGAGCATGCGAGTGCAAGAGAAGATGAGAGAGTCCTAAGAGAATCCTCGGAAGAACTGGATACCAGTCTAAAAATAGCTTAACACGGATTGCCTTGGGTATAAGGGCTATCATGGTAGAGGATTCGCTTTTAAAACTGCGTATGCGAAAACATATTCGAAAGATAATAAACACAATGTGCTCGTATATTTTGTCCTTATAATCCATCAAATGTTTCCGCGCGCGAGCGATTGGTCTAAGCGCGTCACGTAACTAAATATTCCCTGACTAAAACTGGGGAATATCCGACATGTCCGAAAACATTCCCCAATTTTCAAAACCCCCCGTGTTGCGAAAAAGATTTTGAAAGATCATAAACACAATAGCGTCCATTCGACGCGAAAATATGTTGCGGATATTCATCCTTGGACATTATCTGTTCTCAAAGCTCACATTTTTCCTCAAGCTGCAGTCTCGGAAAACGTTCACTTCTTTGACATGGAGGCAATCATGCTTCACAGAAGAAATATTCCGAGGCCCCATACTCTTCCAGCCGCACCGCTGAATAGAGGCTATCATTAATATATGTCTGTTCCGCTATTCATTGACAATGGACATTAACCTAGGAGCGCGCGAGAATTTGTGCAGTTCTTGCAACGTCTTGCATCTTTGTGGATTTTGTAGTAAAAACTTGTACCACAAACGCTTAGTATTATTTTCATCCATAACAAATCAGTACACTAAGGTTCCTTTTATTCACAAGTATTGACATAAAGCGAAAGATGATTCTTAAAGCTACTTCGCTTTTTTTCAGACCACGCAGTCAACATTGCTTTGGTCACTACTTGCCACTCAAGAAAAACAAACTTGATTCTGGTGTAATGCTTCCCTTTCCAGTGAGCCGTTTACTGTCTTGCCATCACTAGTCTCTTCGATCTCGATTTTTCTTTTTTCCTTTTCTTCTTATCTTTATCTTTTTCTTCTTCTTTATTATTTTTTTCGATGACGACGACTGAGGGATATTGACCGGGATATGGCCATGGGGGAGGATAAGGTCCGGGATAAGGAGAGGGATAGGGCGCGGGATAGCGGGATCCATGTGGCGCGGGATACGGGGAGGATATGGTGAGGGATACGGGGAGGGATATGGAGAAGGATACGGGGAAGAATTAGGAGGGGGATATGGCCAGGGATACCGGGAAGAGGGGTATGGCGAGGGGTACGGGGAGGGATATGGGGAGGGATAGCCAAGGCTTGCGTCCTTTATTCCTGTCAAACAAAGAGAGAAGGTTGTTAACATAGAAGAGTCGAAAATCCTTCGCTGTTTTCCATTGTGATGGCAAGTTCGATAAAAATGTCGTATTTTCGAGTAACGTACCATTCCAAGCCTTCAATTAAAGCCCGAATGCGTAAAATTCTTTTTATGACACCTAAACTTATATTAACTTGCGATTAAACCCAACACAAATCCCGTTGTTTCAGCCTCAGTAGTTGTAAATATTATGCGACAATGCCAGCTAGAATTTTATCATCACAAGAATCATTATCTTATACGCCCTTTCTCCTGTCCTTGGAGAAATCCAAACCATCTTCGATTCATTACATTATTTTCCTCCAAATACTATTTTCCTATGTTTTACGTGCTACTGGTTTAAAGAGTTGGTGACCATGAGGCGTAATATACAGTAGGTACTATTTCGTTCCATCTTGGACTACAACAGGTCAAACACGCCCCATACTTAATTAGTTTTAAACCTTTTTCACCGGATGGATCTGACTCGCCTTTTACTAAGAATTAATTTGATGGCGAGGGATCGATTTCTGGCAAATGTTAATACGTTGGCTGATTTTCGAGCCAGATTCCATCGTCAACTTTATTCCGCTTTTCAAGAATTCATGTTAAATTTTAGCAGTTTGAGCAACAAACTACAATCAACGCTTTGAACACTAGCCGGCAAACGAGCTGTAAGTGGGGTACAATCGTATTGCGTTCTCATTTTTCAAGTTTACCTTCTTCAGAACCCGACGCACCACTCCCCGAATCGAACGAACCTTCTTCGTCTTCTTTGTGAGAGTCGTGTTCGTGCGTGACAGGAGCGTGATCTTTCGTGCCGTGATTCGGCTTCTTTGCGGCCACAAAGGCCAAAAGGTAAGAAATTAACAGTAATGTTCCTCTCATTATTTGTCCTGAATCACAAAGACAACAAATCGTTTATTAATGCAGTAAAAAAAACTTTGTTTTTCATATTCTCCAATTATTTGCTACTTAATTTACAAGCGAAAAAACTTTCAATAGACTAGAATGTAAACTTTTTTTTTTTCATTCTTAAGTATATCCCTTACCTCTTCGAGAATTCCGTGATCTGGGAATCTGACCTGAAAATTTCAACCGGACAGTTTAAGTAATCAAAAAGTAGAAGTCGCTAAAATCATTTATAGGTTAAAGGTACGTACGTGACGGATTGTTCCAAACCTAATTCTTGTTGGCAAATCAATGTAAACATAACCAACAGGGGCGGATCTAGGGGAGGGTGCAGGGGCCAGGGGGTGGGCACCTCCCCCCTGAGATGAAACCTTCTTCGTATTCGCTTTTAAAATTTGTTTTACCTCACCAGTCAGTGGGGTCATTCCTTAGAGGTGCACCTCCTCCTAAGAAAAATCCTGGATCCGCCCCTGCCAAAGGTATCTGCTGACTGATGTCGATTGATACTCTCAGTTCTTTATTGTACAACACTTTTGGGAATACAAAGAAACAGTACAACGACTTTTATAGTGCCAGTTTTGCTATATCTTGAAAAGCAACGATCAATATTTTTGGAAATCTTGACAGCTTTACGCGCCTTATGATCAGCCCTCCGTTTTCGCTAAAGATCTTTAAAAACGTGAGATGGATTTTTTCAAGTTAGATTATCATTCTGTTTTAAGGTGGCTCAAAACAGTTTCCACACATTCCAAGACTTATATTTTGATGTGTCATTATAACCACACTTTATCCTTATGCTACGAATCTACGTGAACCAATCAACAGACTACTTTCGGTTTATCTTGAAGACCTCTGCAGACAGGGAAAAACATTGCTTTATCAACATTTTTTGCTGTAGTTTTCCTACCTACCCAAGAACCATATCCAACGTAATTGGAACAGTTGTCAAACCATACTGAAAGTCTCTTTACTTAGTATGTATAAAGTTACACTATCGACAGTTATTTGGTCACGTGACTTAGACATGCATTCCAATTACATTGGGTAAGGTTCTTGGGTAAGTAGTTAGACTACACTGTAAAATGTTGATAATATACTGTTCTTCCCTGTCTGTATAGGCCTTAAAAGTTAAACCGGAAAATTTCGAAAATTTAAGGTGGCTCTGAACTCCATGTACAGAATTTTTTAAACTTTGCCAAAAGTTGCATCTTATGCTGCCTTATCAAAATTCTATAATAAGAAAAAAATTCACTTTGTCGTTTTTGAAATATAAGCGCTTAAAGCTGAAATTAAGGGTGCTTTTAGCAGGTCATAGTGTTGCTACAGTAACCTATTGTGTCACGAAAATAATACCAACGTGTTCACCAGTGATTGGGCAGTTTTTTGATACCATGATTGTAGCATAAGTGATAAAGTGTGGTTATAATGACACATCAAAATATAAGTCTTGGAATGTGCTGGAAACTGTTTTGAGCCACCTTAAAACAGAATGATATATCATAACTTGAAAAAATCCATCTCACGTTTTAAAGATCTTTAGCGAAAACGGAGGGCTGATCATAAGGCGCGTAAAGCTGTTCAAGATTTCCAAAAATATTTGATACGTTGCTTTTCAAGATATAGCAAACTGGCACTATAAAAGTCGTTGTACTGTTTCTTTGTATTCCCAAAAGTGTTGTACAATAAAGAACTGAGAGTATCAATCGACATCAGTCAGCAGATACCTTTGGCAGGGGCGGATCCAGGATTTTTCTTAGGAGGAGGTGCACCTCTAAGGAATGACCCCACTGACTGGTGAGGTAAACAAATTTTAAAAGCGAATACGAAGAAGGTTTCATCTCAGGGGGGAGGTGCCCACCCCCTGGCCCCTGCACCCTCCCCCTAGATCCGCCCCTGTTGGTTATGTTTACATTGATTTGCCAACAAGAATTAGGTTTGGAACAATCCGTCACGTACGTACCTTTAACCTATAAATGATTTTAGCGACTTCTACTTTTTGATTACTTAAACTGTCCGGTTGAAATTTTCAGGTCAGATTCCCAGATCACGAATTCTCGAAGAGGTAAGGGATATACTTAAGAATGAAAAAAAAAAGTTTTACATTCTAGTCTAATTGAAAGTTTTTTTCGCTTGTAAATTAAGTAGCAAATAATTGGAGAATATGAAAACAAAGTTTTTTTTACTGCATTAATAAACGATTTGTTGTCTTTGTGATTCAGGACAAATAATGAGAGGAACATTACTGTTAATTTCTTACCTTTTGGCCTTTGTGGCCGCAAAGAAGCCGAATCACGGCACGAAAGATCACGCTCCTGTCACGCACGAACACGACTCTTACAAAGAAGACGAAGAAGGTTCGTTTCGATTCGGGGAGTGGTGCGTCGGGTTCTGAAGAAGGTAAACTTGAAAAATTAGAACGCAATACGATTGTACCCCACTTACAGCTCGTTTGTCGGCTAGTGTTCAAAGCGTTGATTGTAGTTTGTTGCTCAAACTGCTAAAATTTAACATGAATTCTTGAAAAGCGGAATAAAGTTGACGATGGAATCTGGCTCGAAAATCAGCCAACGTATTAACATTTGCCAGAAGTCGATCTCCTCGCCATCAAATTAATTCTTAGTAAAAGGCGAGTCAGATCCATCCGGTGAAAAAGGTTTTAAAACTAATTAAGTATGGGGCGTGTTTGACCTGTTGTAGTCCAAGATGGAACGAAATAGTACCTACTGTAGTATTACGCCTCATGGTCACCAACTCTTTAAACCAGTAGCACGTAAAACATAGGAAAAATAGTATTTGGAGGAAAATAATTGTAATGAATCGAAGATGGTTTGGATTTCTCCAAGGACAGGAGAAAGGGCGTATAAGATAATGATTCTTGTGATGATAAAATTCTAGCTGGCATTGTCGCATAATATTTACAACTACTGAGGCTGAAAACAACGGGATTTGTGTTGGGTTTAATCGCAAAGTTAATATAAGTTTAGGTGTCATAAAAAGAATTTTACGCATTCGGGCTTTTAATTGAAGGCTTTGAATGGTACGTTTACTCGAAAATACGACATTTTTTATCGAACTTGCCATCACAATGGGAAAACAGCGAAGGATTTTCGACTCTTTCTATGTTAACAACCTTCTCTCTTTGTTTGACAGGAATAAAGGACGCAAGCCTTGGCTATCCCTCCATCTAGCAAAAAATAAAAAAAGTAAAGAATAGCAAATCAATGCAGAAAAACAATAACTTTTCTCTCTATTATGGCTTCGTAAATTGTTTAAAACTGTTCAATACTTCCAGTTGATGTTACAAAAAAGAACCTCTCACTAACGAATCCATGTAAAGGAGGTTATACACATCCCAGGTCTAAATTTCAAACCTTTCCATGTCACAATCTCTGAAGTTCCTCCCATTGCTCAAGTCATGTTGTTTGTCATGATTCTACAGCTTCTGTGTCACTGCTTCAATGCCATGTCACCATCAAAATTTTATCCTAACAGGACCTCATAGATTTATTAGAATATGTCCCTTGTGTACATTGTATTCAAACTGGTTTAAACACAGTGAAAACTTCAACATACCAAAAATAAAAGTGGAAACAGCTTCTCTGACACATGCTGTAATCCAAGGAATACTGATAGCACCAAAGGAGTCTAAAGAAAAAAGAGATTAATGTCCTTATAGTTTTAGTACATCAGACATTTTTCACAGCACTGTAACTAGGCTTCCAGCTTTTTGCATGTCTACTTTTCACCCTGCTCTACTCCTGGTAGTTCCAGGAAGTTAGAGGCTGCACACAAAATACCTGATACCAGATACCTTTTGGGAGGGATTGGGGGGGGGGGGGGGGGGTTAGTGCTAACTACACATAAAATATTGCTACTTTTGGACAGTTGCTACTACAGTTTAAAGTGCACCTAACCCCCAATTTTTTTTCTCGCTTAAAACTAATCTGGTTGTTATTTGAAATACTTCTGCGAGAAAAATTTTTTGATTCGGATAAATCCTCGATTTCTGTGCCCCGACGAAATCTCGAAAATAGCTCACTGCCATGTTGTTGCACGACCGAGTCTGAGGAGAATGGGTCCAGCAGCCGGTGTGACGTCTACCCAGGAAGATCGAATATCTCCCGTCCGCTCATTTCCTCGAGGATGATGCAAAACATTTTCGAAAAGTGCGCAGAAATGCCTTCCAGAGGTGCTATCGCTGTTCAGCGTATCCCAGATTAAAGAAAGATATACTATACAATTTAATAGCAATGATGGTCATATGGTACAATAAAAACGTAAACGATGGTTGATTTTGTCGAATTATCGAACAAGCGAACTATCTCTGTGAGAACCATTGAAGAACTCGAGAACTCTTAGTGGAATTTGTTCTGCAGACTTTCAAATGCTATTTTCAAAATTTTCTGCTGAAAGCCAACCAGCAATTTGTAGAGATACTAACGACAACCTATATCTTCCAATCCCACAGTATTTATAACATATCCGGCAAAGTCGCGCGATAAATTACAAAGCATTACGACCGATATATATACTAACCAACACTTATTTCACTTTCGATTCAGATAAAAGTCGAAGACTAATCCTTTAGCATTACATGATATCTGAACAAAATTGTTAGACTCGCAGAGTTTTTCGAAGGTTTGGAAGACAGCAGTTTGACAAAAAATTCTGTGTATTAAATAGTGTCAAAAATATGACCGTGTAATATTATCTGCAGACCGCTTAGGGAGCACATCCTGTTCGCTTATCCGACGAATTTCGCTGCAAGCATTGATTACATCGCTTATTTGTAGTTAAGACTTAAAACGTGTAACAATGTGAAATCGGTAATTGTATGAAATGCCATCTTCCGCTTTCCTTCCCGCAGCTTCAAAAATAAAGGTTCAAACAATTCTACGATTTTCAATCGCTGGATTGGTTCGATGCCAGTGTTTTGGAGGTCATCACGTCTCGAAAACTGCAACACGTACTTCGCTCTTATAAACTTGAAGCATTCCAGAAAGTAAATTACAAACTGGATTTAATAGAGCAACCATACCTTGACAAAATACATTCTCGCTAACGACAACTGTAGACGGGCTTTAAACACTTGTGGAACCTTGTGCTTAGGTAATGAATTTACCATCCAAAGCAGTCCTTGAGTTCTCTTTCCTGCTTTTCGTTTTCCTCCTCCTCCACTTCGTATCTAGCTTTCCATTCCTAATATACAAGCAGCTCGTCCGCAAAGAGGTCTTCCCTGTCGTCGCTTGAAATATTGTAAAGTGCTCTCAAAGCTCCAAGCAGTGATTTCACACGGTTGTCGAACATGCTCGATCGAAGTTTATTTCGGAGTCTTTCGAATCGAAATTTAACTCTGACTCCAGTGATGAAAAAGAAATGATTCTTAAACAAAATTCGGACGTTTTAGTCCCGAGATATATTGGAAAAGTAAATTTTGCTTTCCAATTTCTCGAGCAAATACAGAGAGCAGACTGAGGCTCCATTGTGTTTGGTTCCTGGGTAGACGTCATCAGCAACCGCCGCCCCAGACTCCCTAACACTCGGATCGTGCAACACTTCAAGCGCGACTTTGAGAGGGCATAGAAAATCAAGGATTCAAGGAAATTCAAAAATTTTTGCGCCCAAATGCTTCGAATAACAAGTAGATTCGATTTAGCGAAAAAAAATTGGGGGTTAGGTGCACTTTAACTTCTCTACAACGGGCACCTTGGGGACAGAGGGAAAAGGCCATCATGGGGAGGTTTGACTGTATTACAATTAAACAATTATATTAATTGGTTTTCACTGCATCAGAAGCAAGAAAAAGTTTGACTTTACTCATTCAATCCATGCTTTGGATAGTAACAGCAATCAATGAGCTGCTGGTAATGATTTTCACAACCAGCTTACTAGATGGTAGTCTCTGTATTTCATTTGCTTTGTGCCAATAGCCAGGACATCACAAAATTTTGAAATCTTACTTCATGTACTACATCTCCAGAGTATGGTGAAACTCCATGTTTAACTAGAGAGAGGCCTTCCTGCACTGAAAAAGAAAAAACAGGGAACATCAATTCGTGAACAATGCATGGAAAACTTCCTGTAAATGGAATATCAAAAAAATATAAGCAGATAATCTAGACACTAACAGGTTTTTTTTCACATATAAGAGGTGGGATCAGTATGGATATTCCCCCCTCCCCCGGGGGATACTCCCCAAAGTTTTTTTGTGGGGGTGTCAAGGGGGTGGTGCCCAAACCTTAAAACCAGTAACCTGCACACTTTTTAGGACCAAAATCTGTGATTTTCCAAAACCCTTATTCAGACCTGAGCAAAATCACAATACCCTATTTCAGATCTCTAAAATTACCACACAGCGCTAATATATGACACTCAAAACTAACCGGAGTTGGCTTTCATTTGCGCTAAAATTCGAGAAGGACCATAAATTGGCCAATATTGATGTGGAGAAAATAGTTCCTCGTAAATAAAATACCCAGTGTCAATCGAGAGTGAAAATCGAACCCTTTTTCAGACCAAAATCGCTCAAAAGCCATGCTATTTGGGGCTTCACAAACGCATACCTGAGTGCGAATAGTTTGAAATGCAGTTTATGGGCAGGGTTTCCAAGTATAAATAACAATAAGCTTAGAAATATTTAGAACATGCCTCTGTTCCAAGCGGTTAATGGTGTAGAAAGCTCTATTCTGTTGATCAGCCAATCTTTAACTGGACTGTAAATGAGAACCAAGCGGGAAGCAAAGGCTATACAGAAAAGAGAAAACCTCTTGTAATCCGCCATCTTGGATACAGAACTGGTGCCCAGGCTGCGGAGAGCTGCAGTCTCGTCCCCATTGCCCTTTTCTCCTCCCTGGGCCAATGGTGTCGGGGGCGAGGGGACGACGGTATGGAGCTTTGAAATAGCGGTTATCGCAAAATATCGTGATTTGTCAGCTGTGTCTCGCAGACCAATCTGTAGATTCCTCTGCCTTTGGCTTCGGCAAATACCGTATTTCCTCGAATAATAGCCGGGGGCGATTATTTCTATTTTCGCACCAAACGGGGGGGCCCTTGCATACGGTCGGCGCGCGGGAAACTTGAATTGACCAATCAGGATTCAGAAGGCGGGAAAAACTTTACTGTCCTGACGTCAATGTAAGTTTGCAGGAAAGCCATTGAAGCCAGGCAACTTTTGTCGCTGGAGATGGCACTAAATATTCACGAAAAGGATTTACAATTGGCAAAAACCCTATCAGTTCTTAAATGTGAAAAATATGAAGAAGTTTGTGTCTCCAAGCTTCTAATTTGGCGCCAAATCTGAGTCGCCGATGTCCGGCATTGCCGGATTTCATACGTCGGGGGCCTGGGTACAATCGGTGTATTATGGGATTAACAACACAAGACCCATATATTCAGAAAGAGCACACCGAGCTTTTCAAAATCTTTAAGTTTTGTGTTAATTAGGCCAATATTGAACAAGATACAGCCATTCAAAAACGTAAAAATTTAGTAACAAATGTATGGATTGCCGGACACTTGTCCGGAAATGTATGGATTTCCGGACAAGTGTCCGGCAATCCATACATTTGTTACTAAATTTTTACGTTTTTGAATGGCTGTATCTTGTTCAATATTGGCGCAATTTACACGAACTTAAGGATTTTGTAAAGCTCGGTGTGCTCTTCCTGAATATATGGGTCTTGTATTGTTAATCCCATAATACACCGATTGTACCCAGGCCCCCACGGTATGAAATCCGGCAATGGCAACTCGCTCGTAATAGGCCGTTCCGAAATTCAACAGGGAACTGGGGCGAGTTTCAAATTTTAACTAATCGATAAACTGACACCACCACATGAAAGATCATGTAGAGATTGATCATTTGACCAAGTATGATGCTTTTAGGGTGAACAGAATCCAAGTTATGGACCTTGAAATATGCCTCAAAATCCATACAAACGTCTCTAATTTTGAGACAGCGTCCCCCAAAACCATACAAACTCTTAAAATTTTTCATCAGTTTAGTGACAACTGTAAAATCCCGTCATGCACCTACTATTTGAAAGAAGCTGAGATGAAATCCCTATGTTTGCCCATTTTAAAGAGTATCACGGAAATCATGAAAAATTTTAAGAGTTTATATGGTTTTGGGGGACGCTGTCTCAAAATTAGAGACGTTTGTATGGATTTTGAGCCATATTTCAAGGTCCATAACTTGGTCTCTTTTCACCCTAAAAGCATCATACTTGGTCAAATGATCAATCTCGACATGATCTTTCATGTGGTGGTGTCAGTTTATCGATTGGTTAAAATTTGAAACTCGCCCCAGTTCCCTGTTGAATTTCGGAACGGCCTATTCGTCGGGTGTCGCCAGGTAGGGTGATAGCTGTCTTATTTTGAACAAAACATCCTGTTTCTCGTCAAACTAAACCCGGAATTCTCGAGTTAACTATTAGAAGAAGCCAAAGCAACTTTAGCTTTGTCTCTATTTTTGTTACCTGCGAAGAAAAAGGCTATTATCGTGTCGTTTCGGTAGGACAGCTAAGTTTTGACTGCCGCTCGTACTGCGGGCTCAGCCGCCGTATGCAAGAGGGGGCGATTATTCGAGGGAAGACGATTATTCGAGGGGGGCGATTATTTCAAATATTTCTCACAAGAGGTCGTGCCTTATATATTTTGTTTTGTTATACCAAGCAATAAAGAAAAAGTGAAATACATGAATATACCATAGAAAAAACTGTAAAAACCGGTGCTTTTGTTACCATCCAGTTGTGAACAATTACGGCGGGGGTCCACGTGAAAGCCGTATTTTGGCTGGGTAGTATGTTTTTAATGCAAATATCTCGTTTACGTTTCAAGCAATCAAGAATCTCTATGCTCATTTCACATATCTATGTTTTGGGTCGTTCTGTAAATTTTTGGGGGATTTTTAGGTATATTTGGAGATAAATAGTTTTTCTCAAAGGATTAGTAAAATTTATGGAAATGGGAAATTTGGAAGATTTGGCGTTGTTTTAAAATTAGAGTTTGAAGTTAAAAATTGGTAGATACACTCCAATCAGTTGCCCAACAACCGGGGTGCCATTGTGGGGTCGGGCAACTGTCTGGTGGTGTTCCATAACCCTTTTTTTCCCTTTCAACCTCTCTTTAAGGGGGAGAAACTTAACTACAACAACTGTACAAGTCTGTTGCTAAGGAAATCTCAAAACCTCCTTTTTTTTTGGCTCCTGAAGTCCAGTGGCATCAAAGTTTACCGTGTTTGTTCGATTCACATTCCTTTAAATGTTTCAAACCACGCCCATATTTGGTATGTCACGTGACCACAATAGAAAACGTCTAAAAACTCGGACAAAACACGGCATTATCTACAACTTGTAGTATGGTTTGAGGAAATGTACAATAATTCGAAAATTATAGATCTTTAAGAGGCTATACTTAAACATCTATAATTTTCGAAATATTGTACATTTCCTCAAACGCATACTACAAGTTGTAGATAATGCCGTATTTTGACAAAATGTATTGTTATGTTTCGAAAACGATCCACTCAGTCCGAGTTTTTAGACGTTTTCTATTGTGGTCACGTGACATACCAAATATGGGCGTGGTTCAAAACATTTTAAAGGAACGTGAATTGAACAAACACGGTAAACTTTGATGCCCACTGGACTTCAAGAGCCAAAGAAAGGAGGTTTTCAGATTTCCTTAGCGACAGACTGGTAGCATGTGTAGTTAAGTTTCTCTCCCCTTAAACTTACCAAAATTTCACTTAAATTAAGGTGTACCCCCGCCTTAAACGAAAGTTTGTTTGTTACCCAAGATATCAATTTTTAACTTGAGAGGAGGGGATAAGAGAAGAGACATGACGAGGGGGAGGGGGAGGCGATTATTTCAAATATTTCGGTCAAAGGGGGGCGATTATTCGAGGAGGCGATTAATGGAGGGACGGCTATTATTCGAGGAATTACGGTAAGTAGTCTGCTCGACACTGAAAAATCACAATATTTTGCTCAACCTCGTCTAATAATTGTTAATTATAATCCATCAAATTTTTCGCTTGCGTGTGATTGGTCTAAACGTGCC
>JAHPZR010045106.1:0-13464 GCA_019787425.1 Platygyra sinensis | reverse complement strand
TGGAACCAGCAAGTGTCAAACAAGATCTTTGGCTCCTGATCTGAGCGAATGTGGCTCGCATTGTTTTAAACTAAGAAGAATGGTTGAAGGAACTCGAGAACACAAGTCCCGCCAATGAAGCTGAAGGTCAAAATACAACAAGTGCTAGTCGCACAAAATTGCTGGAGAATGGACGCAATTCTGAAACTTCCACAGTGAGAGATTGAGTCAAGCACGCTGCAAGCACAGATGTAGATGTAGACGATATAGACCTCGAAATTTCCTCTTTTTGGCTTCATGAGGCTTATATCGTTTCAGAAAATGTCTGGAGAACGAAGTAGTCTAAACTCGAACAACATAATACCAATGCCGCCGACGAAATAATCACGGCAGTTTAAATACAAACCTGTTTAAACCCAAGTAGTTTTTCGCTTCTCGGACGATTTCACTGCAACGTAGACGTCTGTTTATTTCAAGTTGTCATGACCCATTGTTTTGGTAACCTGACCCATGCCGACATCTGTCAGCGCGGAGGGGATTTTTAACACCTAATCATACCGATCTCGCAAAGGTTTTTCGTCTTTTTCTCGATAAAACAAAACTGCATATAAGGATGAACATTTTTAGTTTGTTTACGCATGTCTTGCAACGGAATTGGCTGAAAATCGGCAGTTATGTTCCCTATTACCTCCTTTGAAAAAGGGTGTTGGGCTTTGTTTAATTTTGTTTCTGTTTCAGAGTTATGGCCTCTTCAGTGGAAGGAAACACCCGCGTTCAGAATATCAAACTTTAGGGGGGTGTAGAACAAAAACCAAACCACATCTGAAAAATCACCGACACCCTTTCTGAGGGTGATGTGTGAAAAAAACATTTCTGATGTTAATCGCACTGCTCCGATAATTCCCGCACGGAAGTGAGCCAGTTTAAGCAGAGCAGTGTTTCTGGGTATTTCTTTTCATCTCACTGTTAAGCTTTCAGAAAAAGTATAGGTTGATGGGGCTTTCTTTCAAAGCGCCAGCGTAAGAGCGCGATTTCCAAACACTGTCAATCTACCTACCATGATACCTTAAATATGGACATTAACGTTTTAGTACCTGTATATGAGTCATAAGTACTGTATGTCTTTTATAACCTCACAAAGCATACTGTTTTTCCAGTTAGACATACCTAAGTATAGCATATATGCTGACTAGAAAAGTTGATCTCATTATCAATAATATTATTGTAGGCTGATTTAAAAGATGCCAGCTAAAATTTGTGGTCAGAAAACAAAAAGGGCAATTATAGTGAATGTTTCCAGGAGCTACCTTCATCTCTTCCTGTGCCAGTGCCCTGGGTGATAAGGATTTGCGATGGAGCAGAAAATATCCACTTCAGAAGTTTCTCCCTGAGAGCCTTGGATAAGCGCAAGCTGGTGAGCCTCAGTTCCTTGGTAATTTTCTCTGCCACTCTGGAAGAAAGAAAAAGCAAAGTATCTCTTACTGATCAAAACAACCTGCTCTGGGGTAACACTTCAGGGCCCCTGACTGTATCGAAACAGAACTGAAATTTGAATTTCTTGTTATTTTGTCGAGGACACACTTCATTTTCAGGAATGTTGTAGAAAAGTTAAAATTTTTGTGAAATCTAGGAAAATTAAGAATATCATGTACCTGGGCAAGAGTGCCAAGGACATTTTTATTAGGTCAGTGCAGATAGGTGGAAATTTATCTCTCTACTTGTTTTCAAAGATATATATACCGTATTTCCTCGAATAATAGCTGGGGGGCGACTATTTCTATTTTCGCACCAAAAGGGGGCGATTATTTGAGGGAAGGCGATTATTCGAGGGAGGCGATTATTTCAAATATTTCCCACAGGAAGTTGTGCCCTATATATTTTGTTCTGTTATACCAAGCAATAAAGGAAAAAGTGAAATACATGAACATTACCAGAGAAAAAAACTGTAAAAAAAACCCGGTGCTTTTGCAACCATTCAGTTGTGAACAATTAAATGAAAGCTTTTAACTTGAGAGGGAGGGGATAAGAAAAAGGGAAAATGGTGAGGGGGAGAGGGGGGGGGGGATTATTCGAGGGAGGCGATTATTTCAAACTTTTTGGTCAAAGGGGGGCGATTATTCGAGGGAGGCGATTAATCGAGGGATGGCTATTATTCGAGGAAATATGGTATCTTCTTTGAGATGAAAACAAATTTTGCCTATTTTGTTCTACAGAAATGACACAATTTGTGAAAAATAGGTTTTTCATCTAGCTAGTGCACTTAATTTCTACAAGCCAAACAAACCATTTAGATATGGCAAACACAGAGCATAACTTTCTCTTTAGAACATCTTATTTACCAAGATATACAAGAAAGAAAACAATGATTAGCATGGATGAAATGTTATAATGAGGAAGTAAAACACTTGAACTGCAGGATTGCATACAAACATTTAAAAAGCTAGAGGATACAGAAGACTGTGTAATTTACTATTTGTTAACTAATAGCTACAGTCATGTCCTTTCAGAGACTTAGGATTTAAACAGCCAGTCTTCCATTTGTGTAGCTGAAACAGTGCAATTTTGGGCAATGTCTTGCGTTACCTGTTGAAATATTGATGGCCGTGCTGACTGATAATGCTGCTGAATACTTGCAATAGCCTCAGCTGTTGTTTGTGATGACTGTGATAGTTTTTCTGGTGCATGCTTCCGCTTACGGGTTTTCTCCTTAAGTTGTGGAGCGCTTACTGGAAGATTTGTGAGCTAGCAAAAACAAAGCATTTAACTACAAGTGAATCATTACAAATGTGCTACTGAGAGACAAGAAATCCATTTATGTCATATGTTATAACCCTGATCTACTTGTCATTTCTCCTTGTTAGGAGGTACATGTATTAAATAATTGTATTTTTGCTTTGATACACCTTTATATCTGCTACAACATAATTTTATATAATTACATTTTTTTATATTTTTATACGACAAGAAATTTGACCTTACTTTAAGCCACAAGCTCTTACTTACTACAGATAATTCAGGTCCAGAGTTAAGAGAAAAATGTGAATTGAAAATCTCTCTGAGAAACTAGCCAATGAAAAAAGTGGAATGCAGAAAGAAAAGAACTTCTGCAGCCAGCCAACTTACCGGGGGAAGAGGCATAAGAGCACCAGTAGCCAGTGCCATCTGTGCTTGGTGAATGTGATTCTGGATATCAATGATGGTGGGGAAATACGACTTGTTATGTCTAGGTGGTGGTTCCAAATTTATAAAGAGCTCCTTCTCAACATACTCCTTCAAGCAGTGTTTAACAGTGTAGATCCCAGTAACGCCTCTTGCCACAAGTTCGCGGATCTTGTGCATGACTTCAGGATAAAGACGCTGTCCTTGTGAGTCACCCTCATCAGGGTCCATGGGGATGTCGTCCACATCATGGTATTCATGAGCTAGAGGAAGTGGAAGTTGAACGTAGTACCTGTAAAAAACACACCTGGATAAGCTAAACAAACCTGATACCCAGTCTTCTGTTAGCTATTCAACCAGATTTGTCTTTTCATGTTTACCTCTCCTCTCCACCATCATGTACCCCTGCTAGCCTAAGTGCTGTTAATGCCCTCTCCTGGGCCTGTCGGACATTCTTTCCTTCCAAATTTGGATCTATCCTAAACTCTGGAAATTTCCGCACTTTCTTGACATAAATCCTGGCAGGACATGTAGGCCGATGTCTTTTCATTGGAAGGCCTTGTTCATCATAGTCCAACTGTTTCTTGTTGGCTGCTCCTTTCCTTCTTGGTCCATACTGACATTCCATTACTGTTGCTCGCCGACCTTATAAATAAACATGTTAGTATTAATTTTGTTGTTGTTTAGAGCAGTTTATTTATACCCACTTTCAGTTACATGCATAGTGACTATCTTTCGGCATGTCATCTTTTGACATGCTAAATGTGTGTAACCTGGCCTATGTAAAAAATAAAAGCACAATGGACTTCTCTATGGTCAAACTCAACTTTTAGTCTTGAAAGATGCTTTTATTTGACATCAGAATAAGGATAGGAGTATCAGGAAGTCATTCTGTGAGAGAGAGTAAATCAACTGTTTTGAATGTTTACGTAAATCTTTCAAATATTAAACATGGTATATACAGTGGCCCAATTTTAACGGAAGTCACTATTGAGCGTCAATCGACTACATTCAAATTGTTTGATTTATCCTGTAAACGGGAAACAGTGTACAATCCTCTTCAGCCAATTGAGGTCAGTGATTGTCATCTATTTGTCATTTCTTGCACTTATAACTGGAAAAATAGCCAGTTTACACTTTTTTACATTTATCTTCATTGTACCACAAAACACAAATGATGATAAAAAACAAGACAGTCACCCAAAAGCAAATAAAAGTGGCGAGGAAGCCCAAAAAGAAAGCATGGGGCTTATAGATATTAGGCTTCCTCAGAGTAAAACCAAAGTGATCACTCTAGCCAGTTGCAATGAACAGACCATCCACTGAACAAATGAAAACTTGAATATAACTGAAACAAAGCACAGGAGTGTGTTTGAGCACAATTTTATTGGTTTTGGTTTTACTTCTAAGTGGATAAGAAAGTAGAGCAAGAGTCTTAGACCCATTGCAAAATGCAGAAATGTAAAACCCAAGCAAAAGCAAAATTGACACCTAAGTGAAAAGTGCTTTAGTATAAGGATGTCACTCCTACTCTCCAGTTTTCAAGTGTTGTTAGCTTGTAATGTTTGATAAAAGACTTAAATCAAGTCTTCAAGTGTTGGAAGTTGTATTTGGGACCACCCTCCTCCACTAATGGCCCAGTTTCATAAATTCCCGGTCGCACTGGAGTGAGTAGCATAAAACCCACCAAAGTGGGAAGAAATGAGTCGATGAGAGCTGTTGTAATGGCGAATCATCACTGTTTTGCTTTGAACTGCACAAATAGCACCCAGAAACAGAAAAATGTTTGAAAAATATCTGGAACTGGCAAATGTTAGATGTTTTCCATTCCCTCAGGACAACAATGCAAATAATAAAATATTATTGTGCTGCGGGAACATCAGAACGAGAGCGGTGTATGGGATAATGGATTGCAGCCTATCGCCTGGACAGTTTAAATGTTAGAGGCACACCAGAATATGCTCAGTTCATTTCGAAGGAGGTCCTGGCCTGACTAAATTGAATCCTGTTCCCTCAATATTTGCATTCCCACAACATCTTCAGCGAAAACCTCTGAAAAGTCAACGTGCGAAAGCAGGGCAAGGAAGTCAACGAAACAGAAACACCACACAGACGTCAAAGAAAAAGGTGTTTATTTCCAGAAAAAAAAACAAGACATGAAACCGGAACTAGTGGTTAATGTCCAGTCTGACTCGAGCGAGTAAGGATCAGAAATAGTTTCACTTAGTTTCCATTACCATCTTGGCCCATGTGGTCTATTATAAGAGCCTTCCCCTTCTACCGCTCACTGCAGCGACTCAACGTCACACAAAGATAATGTGTTACTAGATAATTCATCTGAGGAAATTTTCCACTGAAAAAAACCACCAAAAAGACGGCTCAGTGAGGGCTAACTTTGTAGGAAGTACACTGACTAAAAGTGAAGCAATCAAATTACACACCTTATGACATCACTAGTTCCAGGCCTTGGAAAATGGCAATTGCATTTTTTGCCAACTTTGGAGGGATAGAAAAATTATTTTGCTTGCCGAACCAGAGCTTAAGGTTATTCCTCACAATTGCACTGCGCATCCTTTCTGCGCATAATTTATGGCGTCATTTAGCGCGCTCTCGTGCACGTGCACACTGTAAACATGGCGGATTTGCCTTGATATTGAGCTCTTTCAGTTGAAAAATGGCTATAGCTCACCAACAAGCATGGGCACCCCAATTTTTTTTCCAGTCATTCTAACCAACTTATCATAAGCTTTGCTTGAGGAAAGACTGATCTGATTTCTATTGCTGAAAATTGAATAAATAGCGAAAATAGCAAGTAAACTGTGGTCTTTTCTATTTTGCACTATGGTAACCATGTCAAGAAATTTGGTTGAAATTTTAATCAAGGATTCACCTTTCTGTCTAAATCAACTTAAAAAGTTTATTTGTGTCCGATACAACGCATTGACTCCAGTTTAATGCGTGTTCTCAAGGGTCTCGGTCACAAAAAATTACAATTATTCCTGCGAATGCGTTCTTGTAATAAGCGTTAAATAATGCCAAAATGGGTCATTTTCAATGCCCCAGTGCTCCTTAATGAGTATGGGCACCCCCCTTTTTTATTTCAAAATTGAAGTTCTCATATGATAAATATTCAGTGGGCAAAGTTTGAACGAAAATCTATTGTCAGTTTTATTTCAGGGGAATTACCTTAAAGCTGATTTCCAGTCCGTACTGCGCACTCTCGAGAGTTTGTTTATGTTTTTTGTTTTGCATCATATAAGGCGTCACAAAAGGTGAACATTTTGCAACTACTTACATGACAGAGGTAAATTTAAAGTTTAAAAACAACTGCCATTATGGATGCGAAGCGGTCGAAGCTTAAAGGGGCACTGTCACGGTATTTTAGTGTTATTTTACAATGCCGAAATATGTTCCTGCATCAATGGAAACCCAAAAATAATGATGCAGTTTTGTTATCTAGGACTTTATCACTACACCGAAACCATTTGTTGCTGAAATCTTTACCTGGTACCTTAAACTCGTTCCCAAAATGCTTAAATGGAGTAACAGAAACATATCAAACGAATGGTGGCTCAGAGAGCAAACAATAATAAATTTCTGGCAATATTTTCAAGGAATGGCTCTAGAATTTGAAAAAACTGGCAAGTTTTTTCAAAATTCAATCCGTTTCCATCCTTGCCATGCTAAGTGATAGGCAGCAATAAATGGTTTCGGTGTAGTGATAAAGTCCTAGATAACAAAACTGCATCATTATTTTTGGGTTTCCATTGATGCAGGAACATATTTCGGCATTGTAAAATAACACTAAAATACCGTGACAGTGCCCCTTTAAGCTTCGACCGCTTCGCATCCATAATGGCAGTTGTTTTTAAACTTTAAATTTACCTCTGTCATGTAAGTAGTTGCAAAATGTTCACCTTTTGTGACGCCTTATATGATGCAAAACAAAAAACATAAACAAACTCTCGAGAGTGCGCAGTACGGACTGGAAATCAGCTTTAAGGTAATTCCCCTGAAATAAAACTGACAATAGATTTTCGTTCAAACTTTGCCCACTGAATATTTATCATATGAGAACTTCAATTTTGAAATAAAAAAGGGGGGTGCCCATACTCATTAAGGAGCACTGGGGCATTGAAAATGACCCATTTTGGCATTATTTAACGCTTATTACAAGAACGCATTCGCAGGAATAATTGTAATTTTTTGTGACCGAGACCCTTGAGAACACGCATTAAACTGGAGTCAATGCGTTGTATCGGACACAAATAAACTTTTTAAGTTTGATTTAGACAGAAAGGTGAATCCTTGATTAAAATTTCAACCAAATTTCTTGACATGGTTACCATAGTGCAAAATAGAAAAGACCACAGTTTACTTGCTATTTTCGCTATTTATTCAATTTTCAGCAATAGAAATCAGATCAGTCTTTCCTCAAGCAAAGCTTATGATAAGTTGGTTAGAATGACTGGAAAAAAAATTGGGGTGCCCATGCTTGTTGGTGAGCTATAGCCATTTTTCAACTGAAAGAGCTCAATATCAAGGCAAATCCGCCATGTTTACAGTGTGCACGTGCACGAGAGCGCGCTAAATGACGCCATAAATTATGCGCAGAAAGGATGCGCAGTGCAATTGTGAGGAATAACCTTAAGCTCTGGTTCGGCAAGCAAAATAATTTTTCTATCCCTCCAAAGTTGGCAAAAAATGCAATTGCCATTTTCCAAGGCCTGGAACTAGTGATGTCATAAGGTGTGTAATTTTGATTGCTTCACTTTTAGTCAGTGTACTTCCTACAAAGTTAGCCCTCACTGAGCCGTCTTTTTGGTGGTTTTTTTCAGTGGAAAATTTCCTCAGATGAATTATCTAGTAACACATTATCTTTGTGTGACGTTGAGTCGCTGCAGTGAGCGGTAGAAGGGGAAGGCTCTTATAATAGACCACATGGGCCAAGATGGTAATGGAAACTAAGTGAAACTATTTCTGATCCTTACTCGCTCGAGTCAGACTGGACATTAACCACTAGTTCCGGTTTCATGTCTTGTTTTTTTTTTCTGGAAATAAACACCTTTTTCTTTGACGTCTGTGTGGTGTTTCTGTTTCGTTGACTTCCTTGCCCTGCTTTCGCACGTTGACTTTTCAGAGGTTTTCGCTGAAGATGTTGTGGGAATGCAAATATTGAGGGAACAGGATTCAATTTAGTCAGGCCAGGACCTCCTTCGAAATGAACTGAGCATATTCTGGTGTGCCTCTAACATTTAAACTGTCCAGGCGATAGGCTGCAATCCATTATCCCATACACCGCTCTCGTTCTGATGTTCCCGCAGCACAATAATATTTTATTATTTGCATTGTTGTCCTGAGGGAATGGAAAACATCTAACATTTGCCAGTTCCAGATATTTTTCAAACATTTTTCTGTTTCTGGGTGCTATTTGTGCAGTTCAAAGCAAAACAGTGATGATTCGCCATTACAACAGCTCTCATCGACTCATTTCTTCCCACTTTGGTGGGTTTTATGCTACTCACTCCAGTGCGACCGGGAATTTATGAAACTGGGCCATTAGTGGAGGAGGGTGGTCCCAAATACAACTTCCAACACTTGAAGACTTGATTTAAGTCTTTTATCAAACATTACAAGCTAACAACACTTGAAAACTGGAGAGTAGGAGTGACATCCTTATACTAAAGCACTTTTCACTTAGGTGTCAATTTTGCTTTTGCTTGGGTTTTACATTTCTGCATTTTGCAATGGGTCTAAGACTCTTGCTCTACTTTCTTATCCACTTAGAAGTAAAACCAAAACCAATAAAATTGTGCTCAAACACACTCCTGTGCTTTGTTTCAGTTATATTCAAGTTTTCATTTGTTCAGTGGATGGTCTGTTCATTGCAACTGGCTAGAGTGATCACTTTGGTTTTACTCTGAGGAAGCCTAATATCTATAAGCCCCATGCTTTCTTTTTGGGCTTCCTCGCCACTTTTATTTGCTTTTGGGTGACTGTCTTGTTTTTTATCATCATTTGTGTTTTTGTGGTACAATGAAGATAAATGTAAAAAAGTGTAAACTGGCTATTTTTCCAGTTATAAGTGCAAGAAATGACAAATAGATGACAATCACTGACCTCAATTGGCTGAAGAGGATTGTACACTGTTTCCCGTTTACAGGATAAATCAAACAATTTGAATGTAGTCGATTGACGCTCAATAGTGACTTCCGTTAAAATTGGGCCACTGTATATACCATGTTTAATATTTGAAAGATTTACGTAAACATTCAAAACAGTTGATTTACTCTCTCTCACAGAATGACTTCCTGATACTCCTATCCTTATTCTGATGTCAAATAAAAGCATCTTTCAAGACTAAAAGTTGAGTTTGACCATAGAGAAGTCCATTGTGCTTTTATTTTTTACATAGGCCAGGTTACACACATTTAGCATGTCAAAAGATGACATGCCGAAAGATAGTCACTATGCATGTAACTGAAAGTGGGTATAAATAAACTGCTCTAAACAACAACAAAATTAATACTAACATGTTTATTTATAAGGTCGGCGAGCAACAGTAATGGAATGTCAGTATGGACCAAGAAGGAAAGGAGCAGCCAACAAGAACAGTTGGACTATGATGAACAAGGCCTTCCAATGAAAAGACATCGGCCTACATGTCCTGCCAGGATTTATGTCAAGAAAGTGCGGAAATTTCCAGAGTTTAGGATAGATCCAAATTTGGAAGGAAAGAATGTCCGACAGGCCCAGGAGAGGGCATTAACAGCACTTAGGCTAGCAGGGGTACATGATGGTGGAGAGGAGAGGTAAACATGAAAAGACAAATCTGGTTGAATAGCTAACAGAAGACTGGGTATCAGGTTGTTAGCTTATCCAGGTGTGTTTTTTACAGGTACTACGTTCAACTTCCACTTCCTCTAGCTCATGAATACCATGATGTGGACGACATCCCCATGGACCCTGATGAGGGTGACTCACAAGGACAGCGTCTTTATCCTGAAGTCATGCACAAGATCCGCGAACTTGTGGCAAGAGGCGTTACTGGGATCTACACTGTTAAACACTGCTTGAAGGAGTATGTTGAGAAGGAGCTCTTTATAAATTTGGAACCACCACCTAGACATAACAAGTCGTATTTCCCACCATCATTGATATCCAGAATCACATTCACCAAGCACAGATGGCACTGGCTACTGGTGCTCTTATGCCTCTTCCCCCGGTAAGTTGGCTGGCTGCAGAAGTTCTTTTCTTTCTGCATTCCACTTTTTTCATTGGCTAGTTTCTCAGAGAGATTTTCAATTCACATTTTTCTCTTAACTCTGGACCTGAATTATCTGTAGTAAAGTAAGAGCTTGTGGCTTAAAGTAAGGTCAAATTTCTTGTCGTATAAAAATATAAAAAAATGTAATTATATAAAATTATGTTGTAGCAGATATAAGGTGTATCAAAGCAAAAATACAATTATTTAATACATGTACCTCCTAACAAGGAGAAATGACAAGTAGATCAGGTTATAACATATGACATAAATGGATTTCTTGTCTCTCAGTAGCACATTTGTAATGATTTCACTTGTAGTTAAATGCTTTGTTTTTGCTAGCTCACAAATCTTCCAGTAAGCGCTCCACAACTTAAGGAGAAAACCCGTAAGCGGAAGCATGCACCAGAAAAACTATCACAGTCATCACAAACAACAGCTGAGGCTATTGCAAGTATTCAGCAGCATTATCAGTCAGCACGGCCATCAATATTTCAACAGGTAACGCAAGACATTGCCCAAAATTGCACTGTTTCAGCTACACAAATGGAAGACTGGCTGTTTAAATCCTAAGTCTCTGAAAGGACATGACTGTAGCTATTAGTTAACAAATAGTAAATTACACAGTCTTCTGTATCCTCTAGCTTTTTAAATGTTTGTATGCAATCCTGCAGTTCAAGTGTTTACTTCCTCATTATAACATTTCATCCATGCTAATCATTGTTTCTTTTCTTGTATATCTTGGTAAATAAGATGTTCTAAAGAGAAAGTTATGCTCTGTGTTTGCCATATCTAAATGGTTTGTTTGGCTTGTAGAAATTAAGTGCACTAGCTAGATGAAAAACCTATTTTTCACAAATTGTGTCATTTCTGTAGAACAAAATAGGCAAAATTTGTTTTCATCTCAAAGAAGATACCATATTTCCTCGAATAATAGCCATCCCTCGATTAATCGCCTCCCTCGAATAATCGCCCCCCTTTGACCAAAAAGTTTGAAATAATCGCCTCCCTCGAATAATCCCCCCCCCCCTCTCCCCCTCACCATTTTCCCTTTTTCTTATCCCCTCCCTCTCAAGTTAAAAGCTTTCATTTAATTGTTCACAACTGAATGGTTGCAAAAGCACCGGGTTTTTTTTTACAGTTTTTTTCTCTGGTAATGTTCATGTATTTCACTTTTTCCTTTATTGCTTGGTATAACAGAACAAAATATATAGGGCACAACTTCCTGTGGGAAATATTTGAAATAATCGCCTCCCTCGAATAATCGCCTTCCCTCAAATAATCGCCCCCTTTTGGTGCGAAAATAGAAATAGTCGCCCCCCAGCTATTATTCGAGGAAATACGGTATATATATCTTTGAAAACAAGTAGAGAGATAAATTTCCACCTATCTGCACTGACCTAATAAAAATGTCCTTGGCACTCTTGCCCAGGTACATGATATTCTTAATTTTCCTAGATTTCACAAAAATTTTAACTTTTCTACAACATTCCTGAAAATGAAGTGTGTCCTCGACAAAATAACAAGAAATTCAAATTTTCAGTTCTGTTTCGATACAGTCAGGGGCCCTGAAGTGTTACCCCAGAGCAGGTTGTTTTGATCAGTAAGAGATACTTTGCTTTTTCTTTCTTCCAGAGTGGCAGAGAAAATTACCAAGGAACTGAGGCTCACCAGCTTGCGCTTATCCAAGGCTCTCAGGGAGAAACTTCTGAAGTGGATATTTTCTGCTCCATCGCAAATCCTTATCACCCAGGGCACTGGCACAGGAAGAGATGAAGGTAGCTCCTGGAAACATTCACTATAATTGCCCTTTTTGTTTTCTGACCACAAATTTTAGCTGGCATCTTTTAAATCAGCCTACAATAATATTATTGATAATGAGATCAACTTTTCTAGTCAGCATATATGCTATACTTAGGTATGTCTAACTGGAAAAACAGTATGCTTTGTGAGGTTATAAAAGACATACAGTACTTATGACTCATATACAGGTACTAAAACGTTAATGTCCATATTTAAGGTATCATGGTAGGTAGATTGACAGTGTTTGGAAATCGCGCTCTTACGCTGGCGCTTTGAAAGAAAGCCCCATCAACCTATACTTTTTCTGAAAGCTTAACAGTGAGATGAAAAGAAATACCCAGAAACACTGCTCTGCTTAAACTGGCTCACTTCCGTGCGGGAATTATCGGAGCAGTGCGATTAACATCAGAAATGTTTTTTCACACATCACCCTCAGAAAGGGTGTCGGTGATTTTTCAGATGTGGTTTGGTTTTTGTTCTACACCCCCCTAAAGTTTGATATTCTGAACGCGGGTGTTTCCTTCCACTGAAGAGGCCATAACTCTGAAACAGAAACAAAATTAAACAAAGCCCAACACCCTTTTTCAAAGGAGGTAATAGGGAACATAACTGCCGATTTTCAGCCAATTCCGTTGCAAGACATGCGTAAACAAACTAAAAATGTTCATCCTTATATGCAGTTTTGTTTTATCGAGAAAAAGACGAAAAACCTTTGCGAGATCGGTATGATTAGGTGTTAAAAATCCCCTCCGCGCTGACAGATGTCGGCATGGGTCAGGTTACCAAAACAATGGGTCATGACAACTTGAAATAAACAGACGTCTACGTTGCAGTGAAATCGTCCGAGAAGCGAAAAACTACTTGGGTTTAAACAGGTTTGTATTTAAACTGCCGTGATTATTTCGTCGGCGGCATTGGTATTATGTTGTTCGAGTTTAGACTACTTCGTTCTCCAGACATTTTCTGAAACGATATAAGCCTCATGAAGCCAAAAGAGGAAATTTCGAGGTCTATATCGTCTACATCTACATCTGTGCTTGCAGCGTGCTTGACTCAATCTCTCACTGTGGAAGTTTCAGAATTGCGTCCATTCTCCAGCAATTTTGTGCGACTAGCACTTGTTGTATTTTGACCTTCAGCTTCATTGGCGGGACTTGTGTTCTCGAGTTCCTTCAACCATTCTTCTTAGTTTAAAACAATGCGAGCCACATTCGCTCAGATCAGGAGCCAAAGATCTTGTTTGACACTTGCTGGTTCCA
>JAHPZR010045104.1:0-10000 GCA_019787425.1 Platygyra sinensis | reverse complement strand
TGCGACTTGAACAACGCAACTTTTCGCTCGTTTTGCGATGTTTAAGTCGCAAGCAGTTTCTGTTTTCAACCTGATTAGTAGATGCAACAGCTCATTCACTCTGATTGGCTAAAAACCCCTTGGAATAGATGATGAAGTTATTGTATGACTGGCGGGGAAAATTTTGTGGATTTACAACTATCACAAGAGTACAGAAAATGAATTGTTTCTTAGACATTGTTTTTATAGCTCCTGTTTCCTGCAAGTGCTACTAGTGTGAATAAAACAATCTGGAAGTGAGGCCACAAGTTTCTTTTCTACTGTAATGTGCTTTTGCCCAGTCCCTTACTTGTATATTAATGTAGATGATTCGTGAGACATACATGAGTGACCGAAATTCCCGTTCAAATTTTCGAAGACCATTTTCTCTGTTGGTGATCGAGGGCGCAAGCAAATTCAACTGCCGCTGCAATGAACGAGCGCAAACGATAGAGAAAACAAAAGAAAAGAAACCGCTGTGATCAGAGAGCATTCTTTGAGCGCAGAGTTACATTGACTTTACCTGGGACACACTACCTTAATTATCACACTGAACACCACTGAAGATTTGGTTGAACTCGGCGAGAGCACGTGATCTCTTTCTAGAATCTTCATTCTCGTCCTCAGAGCCGCCAGTTCCTTTTTGCCCTGACACGACCAAAAGGTGACTCTGTTTAACAAATTGACGTCAGTTTTTCATGCTTTGGCCCTGTTATTGATCATGTATTTTGTCAAAACACTGTCAAAGTAGGTGCGGATCAACAAGGAGAGTGGATCCATAACACAAATGTATGTAAGGCGGGTTTTTTCTACTTGCATAATATTAGACGCATTACATGTAAGAAGTATTCATCGAGAGACAACTTACTCACCCTGGTACACGCATTCATCACGAGCAGGTTAGATTACTGTAATGCTTTATTGTACGGCCTTCCCAAAGAGCAAATAGCTAAGTTACAACGCGTGCAAAATGCTACCGCCAGATTAATTATGGATATCGGGAAGTATTCTCATTACTCCAGCACTCTATGAGTTACACTGGCTACCAGAGCTAGCGCGCATACATTTAAGATTTTATTATTAGCTTTCAAAGCCATTCACGGCCTCGCACCCGTATACATTAACAATCTTTTAGTTATCAAACGCAACGGTCCTCGTACAATATTAGATCTAACTCAGGCATTTTATTAGATTATTAGAGCCACCTAGAGGTAAGATGCTGGCAACCCTGAGTGAACGTGCATTTCAGGCGGCTGCCCCGCATCTCTGGAATGAGCTACCATTGGAATTACGCACTATTGGATCTGTAGAAACTTTTAAGAATTCAATTAAAACTTTTCTTTTTGGGCAATCTTTTCAATAGTGGTCAAGGTGCGAATTTTACATAGCTAATTTGAACTGTAATATATCATTACATTTGAATTAGTCGAGATTTTAATATTTAGAGACATTAATTGTGAAGCGCTATTGATCTGCCATTGTAAATAGCGCCCTATAAGAAATAAATTATTAAATTAAATTATTATCCACAGACTACTTTTACAACTAGCAGTAATCTTAGATTATGAGTGCGTTCGTGTAAAGGTGTCTTTTTTGCCATCCACCCCTCCTGCCTACCAGTATTAAAGTCATGGTGGCTTAAAAAGCGTGACAGAAAATTGGCGTTACATCCGGCCTGACAAATTGAATAAATTATCGGCTTCGCACGGAGCCGCTCTGTTTTTATTTCGTTCTCTTTTCTAGCTCACCGAGGTCATTTTCTCGTCTAAATCACTTAAGAAAAGTTCGACAAAGATGTTCCCATTCAATTTCTTTTTTCTCGGACCAAAACCTTGCTTCGTGTTCAGGTCTTTCACTTGCTATGGGCGACAGCGGCTCCCTGTGTTTACTCAAGCACTTGACAAGCACTTACAAATTCTTAATAATTAAAACTTGTCTTGTTCGATTTTGGTGAAATTTCCACATGATGAAGCTGGATTGTTAAAGAATAGATTTTACTTCTGCCGATTTAAGGCGAAAGTGATATATCGCTTTTAAGTCATTTTTTAAAGACATTTTTTTTCAACGCGTGGGTTCAGAGTGATTTTGTAATCCGAAACTTTTATTTACCTCGACGGAAAAATATCTAGAAATGGTCATTTCAATGACCTTTCAAACGAATATAAAATTATACAGCATTCTGTTCCGAGAAGAATTTTCAGAAAACAAAAAGGATTTTTGACGGTAAATGTTCATAATTCAAAGACCCGCACTTTACGAAACGAAGACTCACTCCGCACTCAAAAGAAATGCACAGCACATGGTTGGCGATGATGTAAATTTCGTTTCGCCCCTGCTGCGGGGTGGCCAATGCGATGCAACTTACCATGACGTCACTCCCGTAAAACTCGACTCAAGACCGCATTATGACTGCGCTCTACGAACGCAACGACGAAATTCATTGTCAATAACACGTCACGTCAGCATCGCATAAATTTCCCTGTCCCTGTCCTCTTATTTGCAACAAAAATTAGCCAATGCAGATATTGTAAAAAAACAAAGCTTGATGGGCTAGGTTCTTGGACTTCCAGCTGGCTTCTTCCCAGAAATTACCATTGGATGTTTTCTTATCAAAATCGATCGATCAGAGCGCCTACACTGACCTTCAAACAAAAGTTTAAGTACTCCGCAACGTCGGTAGGAGCTGTAATCGAACAGTCAGTCCATGATTTAAGTCAATTAAATCGCATAAAGCCACCTTATCAGACTCGTGCACAGGCCAAGTTGGGGAGAAACAGAGGTCTCTGGCTGGAACACGATGAATGTTCCGTTAGAAAATGAAGACAAACAAAACTGCAATATATAACATATTTCACTGATTCCATTAAAATTACACACACTTAATGGCACCAGGATAAGAGCCGTCACAAATATTTGAACTTACCGCCTTATATACTGAAACTTAAATCACGCTTTTTATTTTACAAAACTATTACAAATGCGTCAAACCCTGAATAACATAAATTTTAATTAAGGCTATACTTCGCCGTTAATATTCAGTGCACTTACTTCCATGGCGAGTTTTCCTAACTTTTCTTAATCATGTTTGCCTCACGTATCAGATAATTACTCAATTAAATTCTACAAAACATGCAGTAATGCAGTTCATTTTGAACGTGTGCGGTTCTTTTTGAAAGCTTCACATCTACATCAGTCTTAAATTAACAAAGAGGATTTAAGAACGCGTTTGCGACAGAAAATTGGACGCTATTTTTCTAGTAGTTTCAGTATATTTTCCAAAAACTACGTGGAAGGAAACGGTTTTTAACACTCCTGAGCTGCGCATGAGCTCAGGATGTCTTGATTGCCTTTTGCTACTACGTAAGATTGTATTTGACTTGAACTTGGCAATGCTATCAAAAACACTATTTCTGTAATCAAGAAGATTCATATCAGCAGTTTCGATTCTGACATGGTCTTAGTACAAAGTCAGGGTTAAACATCTTGGGGCCCGTTTCTCGAAGCTCCCGGTAATTACCGGGCCCGTTAAGCGTTTTTGTTTTCCATTAGGGTGGGAGTTTCAAAGGTTTTGAGAATGGTGCAGTAAAGTTATCAGCTAAAGAAACAAAACGGACTTCATTAGAAGTCAGAACACACCCTACTTTTCTCGAGACTTTGATTTCAAAATATGATTCCGGGCCCGTTAAGTTACCGGGGCTTTCGATAAACGGCCTTTGGTAACTCCATGGCCACACGGTGGTCTCTAAAATGACCAATTCATTCTTTTAACTACAAACAACAAGAGAATAAAACAAGAGTTTAAACTACAAACAATAGCTAATGATCGTGCAACGAAAGTCTATAAATCCTGCATCATGTCAACCACGCCTTGTTCCTTATTTCGATTCAGCTGTCTCGTTGTTACGCGTCAAATTTTGGTTTCTTGGGAAGTGGTCCACCCATCGGTTCAGACGACGTATGCATTTCAAAGCAAATGAAAGTACCCTTTCGCACTTGCTCAAGGAACTTTTCATACCCCAGGGTACCCGTTGACGGCGCCTTCTCCGCTTTCATTTCATCTCCCAGAACAACGGTTTTGATCCCCTCCATCGCTAGTAACGGAGTGCATTCATTGCACGGCGTCTTTGTTACAAATAAGATCCCATTTGCGAGGTTCTTGGTGTTGCGCAAGAGCAGGGCGTTTTGTTCAGCGTGGATTGTGAACGGATACTTTTTGCGCTTAACTTGGTCGTCATGAGAAGCCCTCGGGAACTCACCATAAAGGGCTTTTGTAGGGAACCCATTCCAACCAAGAGCTACAATTTCGAACGCTGGGTTTGTGATGACTGCCCCTACTCCTGTTTTTGGATCATCTGATCTCTCAGCTAAGAATCTGGCCATGGTTATCAAGAATGAAGCTAGCTTCTTTTCCTTGGCCTGTTCACTCTCCGCACTCGGGTCAAATGGAACCGAGGATCCATTGTGGGAAGTACTCTGGCTTGATTCTCTCCTCTGAAACATGTAACCTTTCTTCTCCTCGATCAAAATTCGGGCCATCCATTCCATGAGGTTTTGAAAATCTATTAGAACCTGACCCTTCATGTTGTCATCGAACGCTGGCCATGGAAGACTATCTTTAGCCTTCTTTATCCACTTGTCCTTCCAATACAATTCCAGTAGTTTCTTCTTTTTGTCGTCTCTGATCTTCTGTGGAGTCTCGCGTTTCTTCTCGGCGTTTGCAATGACATCGGTTCCAACTGTTGGGACGAACACAGACTGGCCTATAGAGCTCGTCTTGAATAAGTCATCGACGCGTGAAGTTTCCTCTTCGAAGTCCTCTTTGTATTCGGGCTCAATTGGTAGATAGAACACCCTCTTAATTTTACACTGCACAAGAAGCTTTGTGCAAAGAGAGCAAGGCTTTCGTGACACGAAGATTTTACAGTCTTTTGTCACATCGTAGTGCTTCGTCAATAACCGAGTTATTCCGTGGACGCCATCTCGACTGCAGTCCACAGCATGAAGCATATCATTTGGTAGCACAAGAACAGCCCCGACCTTTCTGTAGGCATCAGCCTCTTGACTGTCACTATCTTCCACAGGAAACTGCTCCATCCAAAGAGCAAGAACCATAAAGAGATTGTCTTTCGATATCCTGGACCCACGGTCTGTGTAATTGGAGTCAGTTCCTCGTGTCAATTCACTGAAAGGACTTTGTCAGTAAAAGCACAATACCCAATCAATCAATCAATCAATCGATCGATCGATCGATCGATCATTGTTAAACAAAATTTATGTTACACTAAACTTACCCCCTTATGTACGGTGTTAAACGGTCACTACATGCATTGTATCGTTCTTCTGTCTCAAGTTCTATTGTCTCAGGTAGGATCATTGCTTTTCTTTGATTTATTCTTTATGAAGAAAATGGTGACCGTTTAGCCTGCGAGCAGTCTCTCTTTTCCTCGAAAACTGTGGGAAAAACGCAAACAAGCGTGGGAGCTTGACGCTAGTAGCGACTCGCAGCATCACCGCTTGCACGCTTACTTGTTTTGCGTTCATCCCTGCCACATGAATTAGTCGAGAAAGAGGGACTGCGTGCTGTCTAGTGACCAGGGCGCTTATACGTAGCCTTTTTACGCCCTGCTAGTGACCGTTTTACACCGCTCATGAGCCCTTATACATGTATTATTAAGCTCCCGCTACGTAAAATCAACTGTTATTTCTGAGAAACAGAGGGAATAATACCCTGGTCTTTCTTGATTTTTCTCTGTATGAGAGAACTGCGAGAGAGCCGCGAAGAAGCTATTGTAGCTTCGCGACTCGTGTTCGCCGCTTCGCGGAAAAAAAGAAAAATCAAGAAAAACGTTTGGGACCAACGCAAGGGAATAGACCGGAATAACTTCTTTGTCATGCAAAATGAAAATTGAAAGCAACTCCACGGGAAGAGATAGAGCACTAGCTTATCATTAATTATTTTGTCGATGCAGACATACCGTCTAACTATGATGCAGATTAGTATTGGTTTCATTAATTTGAAAGTGCTAGCAAATTTGGCATTTGCTCGAATTGTTCCCTGCCGTGTATCGTAAGCATAATTTGAGTAATTAATTGGTCCCGACATAGTAAATCGAACTCAATCGAACTCCATCCGTGGATTGAGTTCAATTGAGGTCGATATAGTCCGATTGAAATACAGTTCGAATGACTATGTCGACTATTGATTGACGGGCTTGGCGTAGGTACTAATTACCATATTTGGTAACTACCATTACGTGAGTGCTTTTAGTTTCACTGCAGTTTGCGTGCGATTAGCTTTCATTTTTATGTTAAAGTAACTCTATATAAATTTCTATAAAATAACTGAGCCATTACGTGAGTGCTAACACCAAGTAGTCATAATTTGCATCTTAGCTTGGAAGCGAAAACTATCACTGAAAACAATGTTTCCCGTATGGCTAAGTGAGAACTGAACATTGGGTAAACATGTGCGCACCATGAATGAGTTGCTGGAAAAATGCTTCTTCGTTTTATCGACATTTATTGAAACTGCCAGGTAGTAGGAAACTTTCCAGGTAGTAGGATAGCACTACCCTGAAACAATTCGCTCGTAAAGACGGGCTATCTTTTACCCTCTTTGGGAGGGAACCTACTTGCTTGTAAACAGGGCCTTAGAAAGCTTCAGATCCCTTTCAGCGTCCACCCACTGACTCTCGATAAGTTAAGTGAAGTAATTTTGTATCAAACGGCATATCAAACAAGGAATAATTGGTTGTAAGCTGCTGGGAATGGTTGAACCGCGAAAAGATCTTGTCATGTTGCCTAGCTTTGCGCCTGTTATCCTAGCTGTTTTGAAAGTGTCAGTCGGATTATAAGGTTTTAAACAACCGTGATGTTTTAATAAAAGAGAGCTTCTAGCTGGCGGAAAATTTACTGAGTGCTCGCTGCTCGCCATTTGTAATTTCTAAAGTGCTCGCTGCTCGCATGTGAAAACTGATCACTGCTCGTGCTGGTATGCTCATGCACAAATGCTCGCAAAGAAATATTAATACAACAACGGCCAGTCAATCAACGACAGACGAACGGTGTGTACAAAAACTCTTTTTTATTGGGAAAGGTCACAAACGCGTTTCGTTGTTCCCTCTGCGTTTACATATGTACATGTATTTCATATTTTATTAATTATTGCATAGGTAATGGTAGTTGGGTGTGACCAATCTTTTGACAGCCCCAACCCTTTCCGTGTTAAATCAACGTGGACACCCTAGCCAGGGCGAGAGGCTTCTTTAGACGCTTTCTGCAACATCATAGAACAACAGCTCCTTAACGCAAAGCCAACTAAAGTACGTGATAACTTGACCAAATGAGAAAGACGAGCCCTGAAACGTCTTATCCGACGACAAGACATCATCATCAGACAAAGGTTCGTAATGGGCTCCTGGGTTCGGGTACAGTTGTCATGGACATGGTCTGGTACCAAAATGAATGCCTCCGACAACTTATGACACACAATTCTATGAAAAAATGGACAAGGACATTACTCCACTCACTCACGAATGTGTGAAAAAATACCATGATTTCCCGTTTACAATTCGACCATATGATTGATGACGAGTCAGCAAAGTACTTCAAAGAAAACTTTCCTAAGCCAGGGTGTTTTTACACTATTCCAAAAATACACAAACAGGGTTATCCTGGTCGTCCTACAGTCTCTAGCAACGGCCATCCTACGGAGCGCATTTCCCAGTTCGTAGATCATCAACTCCAACCACTAGTCACCCAACTTCCCTCTTACATAAAAGACACCATCCACTTCCTCAACAAACTCAACAACATCGGCCAACTTCCCAATGGAGTTCTACTTGTAACACTTGATGTAACATCGTTTCATACGAACATACCTCACAAGGACGGAATCCAAGCTTGCAGTGACTTTCTGGACAGACGGACAAATCCTACTATCAAGACTACAATAACACTTTCACCTTCAATGGACAACACTATAGACAAATAAATGAAACTGCGATGGGTACAAAACTGGGCCCCTCTTACGCCAATCTTTTTATGGGTAAGTTCGAACAAGAAGCCCTAGCAGCTGCACCACATTCTCCCCTGATTTGGTGGAGTTACATCGACGATATATTTCTCCTCTGGACACATGGCGTGTGGCGAAGATAAGCCAATCTACATGTACCTAATATCAAATTTACCAGCTCCTTTTCCGACAACGAAATCCCTTTCCTCGATGTGAAAGGTAATGCTCCTCAACGGCAGTTTGGAAACTGACCTTTATGTCAAACCCACAGCCGGACAAACATCAGTACCTCCTTAAATCATCCTGCCATCCATCTCACACTAAACAATCCATTCCTTTCAGCGTGGCCTTACGACCTAGAAGACTGATTTGTTCGACAAATGAGTTCTTCAATACACGCTCTAGTGCACTCAAAACACACCTTATAAAGAGAGGACATAAACACCGCTTCGTTAAAGACGCAATAGGAAAAGTACGCCAAATTCCGCGCAGTAGAGCACTCGAAACCTCCATCAAAAGAGTCCCACAGAATTCCATTTGTTATGCCATGTAATGTCTTTAATCCAGCCTTACCTTAATCTTCTTCGTTCTTCACAACCATGCCTAGAGGCATTTCCTTCTCCTCCTGGTATATCGTACCGCCGTTGCAAAAACCTACGTGACATACTGGTCAGGGCCACTGAGACGTCGCAAGCAATCCCCACCGGCTTCGAGAGCTCTTCCGTTGTCACAGAAAGAGGTGCAAGACGTATCCTTCATTACAGAGGGAAATCTGTCGCTGAGATGACGTTTTGACTCGCCTATATATTGAACGTTGCATTTGTTGCACTGAATCATATAAACAAGACTGGATGAAGAGCAGATGTGATGTCGTATGCGTTTTTGTTCGTTGGTAGAGAAAAAAAGTGCAAGATGTGGTTGGTGAGCACAGACGCGCTATCGAAAAAACTAACGCGAAACAACACATTGATCAACTAACCGCCGTCTCAGATCACTTTTACCTTTCCTGTCCATACTATGGACAACATAGACCTCGTTCCTCTAGAACTCATCACCTCAAATAGAGATGCTAATCATAGTGGGGACTGTAATGCAAGCGGGACCACTTGTACAAACAGCAGCGGAGTGAAGCCAGATCTTGGTTTAGATCAGGATCAGCAGTGAAAAAATAAACCATAAAACCAATTGAAAGGCTGCCGGCCGGACGGCTAAAAATGACAAACTTAATTTGCACAATTGATTTCGGTTAGACAGGACTAACCTTTCTTAGGGGCTATACTGAAGCTAAGTAAATATGGAGAAAACGGTTACAAAATTGTAAATGATACTAAAGGAAATATATGTGACAAAATTGGTTGACAAAACTAGAAAAAATTAAAGCGGGTACCAAAACGGATATGCAAAGAAAAATAAAAAAATATATATACATCATAATTCCGTCACGCCTGTTTAATCCAAAGGGCCCAAGGGTCTTTCCCTTGGAGATTAGAAATGCTTCTCTTGCCTTGCGAATAGTGTACGTTTTATGGTAGCGACTTCGACACTCTAATAAAGTTCTCTTCTCTTCTCTTCTCTTCTCTTCTCTTCTCTTCTCTTCTCTTCTCTTCTCTTCTCTTCTCTTCTCTTCTCTTCTCTTCTCATCTCATCTCATCTGTTTCAGCTGTTTGTTAGGCCTCATCAGTATGGCATAGCCGTGTCACTTCCTTTCAGTAATACTTGATACTACATACGTGTATCTCCGCACACATTCAATTTAATTTTTTAATTTTTTTTAGCACACGTGTCCCCCGTGAGCATACGCAATACACTGCCGACTTCGTCACTGTGTGCAGCTGCTGTGTGGAAGGCCCTGTGACTCTGCAGGGAGATCGACACGCTCGCATGGGTTCTACTCCCACTCTGCTGTTTAGCATCGTTTAGCAGTGTTTAGTTGGCAACCTGGCAACCAACATTTTTTCGCACTTGATC
>JAHPZR010045099.1:10000-41308 GCA_019787425.1 Platygyra sinensis | reverse complement strand
GGAACCCTTTTATTAGGCGATCCATACTTTTACACCCATAACATCTCGAGACTCGCATAAGCCATTTTAGGGTAAATGAACTGCCGTTTGTAGTAGACGGCGCGTGTGGGATGCCATGGAGACCACGTTGAGGAGCATACGCGTGAGTATGCTAATCTGCTGTGCGATAATGTGGTTTGGCGTAGCTTCAACTTGTCTGAGAAACGCACCGCTCTGAATAAGCAAATGATGGGCGGAGAAAATATGACGAGCGCTATACTAACCCCTGCTTTATGGAGCAACAGATGGGACGTTACATTGACTGCTTCTTTCAAGAGGAACAGATGATGCTGTAATGTTGAACTGGCTTCGTAGTTAGAGCTATAGCAATCCTTATGGCCCCCTAACATTGTTCATTTTATTACTTAGCTCGCGCATCCATGCATGATGTGTCGCGTGTTAATTTACGTGCGCAGTAAGGATGCGCAGAAACAATCTGTGCGAACGTCCTCAAGGTTGACCAATTTAGCAGTGACCGACTGGCCTACAGGGAAAATGCATGTTTTATGTGCTTTTGTACGTAGCAGGTGCCTTGGTTGTGTTATCTTTACTTGTAGTATGTGTTTTTGTGGTATACTTGGCTCGTACAAGACGTAAATTTGGCCACATCCCACCGATGTCAAGGTAATGTTTTGCATCATTCGCTTGATTGCTCTCAAACCTTTCGTGCACATATAGGGTCACATATTGCGCATTACTTTGGGTTCTTATGAAGCGAATCCTAGGGACCTTTAGATTGAACTAGACTCAGTGCGAGTACGAGAGTACACACATATATACAAGAGGGTTTCTGTTACATTTTGAGAGTTCTAATTTTACGAAACAAGACTCTAGGTATGAAATAATTTTCTTAACGGTTTCATACCGGAGATTCTTATTTCGTAAAATTAAAGCTCTCACAAAATATAAAAGAAACTCTTTCATTTGTGTCTGGGGTTAAAATCTGGGCTCAACGTGGATATGCAAATTCGAGGTTGTTTTGTCAAGCTGTCATGCGCATGGCTGCGCTCAGTAAGATATTTTAACCCCACTTCACTTTGTGTCAATAAGGGAATTTTTTTTCTCTATCCAGCCGTAACTGCTGATCAGCTGTTTCTTTTTTTGCTTTTCAATGAAATATTTCTGTGTTCTACCGCGTTTCCGGACTGATTTTTCCTCGAAAAAGGGAAAAAAGTGTTATTTTTTGCCCAGGGCCGGGTTGTTCGGTTAGTTTGAGATTTTACAGGGCAAAACTGAAAGGCAAACAATATAAACAGATTACCTAACTAAAAAGTACCAAAACTGAAATCAAAATTCTCACTAACCCTGGGTTAGCTTTATAATCAGCAGTTGAACAACCCGGCCCAGGCTACGAAAAAACGACGTACTATTCTAACCAACTGTGAGGAATAAAAAGGAAATCCGACTGTAAAATTCCTCTTAGTTTATACATATGCACTCCTCATGGCTTGAAAAAGTCCTCTTGACGTGAACTTGAGCAAAGAGAAATGCAACCAGAAGCTGTAAAGTCATAGTCTCTTTGTGAAAACCTGAGCGGCTTGAGAATCTAACCGGAAGTTGCGTAGCATAGTCGTGTGTAAATCGGTAACATAATTATTTTTTATTTGAAGAAATATGTTGCATTGGTATAAACAGCTAACAACCATAGCCGTCGTGGGAGAGAAAGTCCGATTGAGCAAAGCGAAAAGAGTCCAAAAAATAAAGAAAGAGGATAAGTGAAGTGGTGTAGTGGCGCAGTTCGCCGCGGAATACTGCTGATCTATCTCGAAAACCGCCCTGATTGTTGACACCGTGAAACGAACGGATTCACAAGAGGTTGTGAATATCCTCCTCACATGAAGCAATGACGACAATTGAATGTCGTGACATCAATGAAATTCCTGAGCGCCCTAAGAAAATTAGCGCTTGACTTACCGCTAGGTTGTTGGTATATTTCAGTAACTTCTCCTCTTTCTGGATCGTATTATAATCCACCGTAAGGAAAAAGATGACGACTGGTACATTTACCTATAATGCTTTGCGCACGAAAACTCTAAAAGAGCGTATAAAAACACAAAGAAAAATTGCAAGTCATTGAAACTCGACAAGAGTAATGCTGTTAGTATAGGAACGACTGCCCGTTAAACTAGATCTTTTTATATGCCCAGTGGGCTTAGTTTGGTTCGCAAGGTATTGTGGTAAAATGTACAGCCGCCATCTTTTTTCTTACGGTGGATTGTTGCTGAAGTGGATTGTATGGCTCAGTGTAACTCAGTGCCCAGGCAAAGTCCCACCTCTTTTTGGGACTGGGACGGAGGCGTTACAATCAGGTCTATCTGTCAGTTTTGTATTTTTTTATTGGTCGTACTTTTGTGGACAATTAGACAAGCAATTCAACTCCAATTTTTTTTTCAGCCGCAGGGCATGGTTTCTTGAGAGGATAACTGATTACTCTCGTTTGCGTCACAGGGTTTCGTAACGCTTCAGAAGCATAATATCTTTCCTCTTCAACTCCTTTGTTTGCAGCACAAGGGTCCCCTTTAATTTTCTGATAAGTGTTTCGCCGACTGTTGAAGCAAAATCGCCCAATAAACCAAAGTCCTCTGCAAGAGAGGGCTCACTTAGCTTCCAGGCAAAAACCTTTTCGGTTCGGCTCATTTACGTTAGGGGTCTTGCGTTTTTCTTTCACGCAGCAGACTTCCATTGTCATGTACTTAAAATATCAGTTGTTCTGCCCTAGTATACTTCAGAAAATATTGTTTAACAATTCGTTCGTTTACATACACGTTGCCAGAAAACATGTCGAGCATGTCTTTGAAACTTTTGCTTCAGTTTCTTTCGTTGAAGAGAACAAACAGTTCATTTCCAGTATGTTTCACCACAAACTCTTCCTCATTTAGGACCGCGCGCAGACTAGATAGTGTAATCTTGAGCATTGGCCGCTTCATTTAGCCGGTAATGCAAAATTAAACTCTTCGGGTCCCCTTTAGCACTTTCTTTGGTTGATATAAGTGTAAGGGCCAATTTCCAATTCCCTCGGCTTCAATAGGCAAGATTCACTCTAGTTCACTGACTTTAATTCCAATAACACTCCAATGAGACGCTCCTGTTTGTTTGCACACAATTCCATTAATCGTCCGCGACCTTATCTGTCTTATCATTCGCGTAATTCGTCCAACTCGTCTCGTCTTATCTTGTCTTGTCGTTACTTCGAGTGAATCCCATACACAACCTTTGGCGACGCTCGCCACTACATGCACACTCGACAGGTCACGTGACTAAAAACGCGGGAACTAAATGGCGGGAAAAATAAACAATACAGGGAACCCAGCAACAATAAGGTCAAAGTAAGTAAGGTCATTTTTCCTGTATTTGAAGTCAATCATGTCGTCGAGGATTCGCATTTTGAAGGAGCTTTTATAGTTTAACTTGGGGTAGTAATTTGTCCCATACTGCTGGCGACAAGTAGACAGTCGTCTCCATAGAGGTAAAAGATGTCAAAGATGTAGAGATGTTGGGTTAGAGAATTTTGTTTTCGAGTCTGCCGAAAGAAGACGAACGCATGTTTGGAGTTTTTGACACCAGGTGTTTTCAACCCAGAGCCCCCTCCGCATCACTTCGGCTAGTGCTGCTGTGCAACGTTTCGATCTTTCAAGTAACGCCAGTCCATCTTTTGTCCTTCAGATGAGAACATCAGCTTTGGAACCCACAATTCAAACTTCCGGACAACAATCCTACGACCTGTGCCGTCTTTTTGAAAAATGGTCTTGTTTGTTATCATCTTGGAGCACATGAAACTCAAGCTGCATTGGAGGCAAAAGTTTACGTTTGTCAGATAGTTGTTCGAATAACGAATGGAGAATGAGAGTTTCAACGAATGATTTGCCAGTAATCAGATACCCATGTTATGCACAAAGAACTCTGGGATTGCCAGGGGGCAAACATTGCTAGTCGCTAGAAGAAAATGTATGGCGAAAAACTGTTCCACGTCCAAAACATGGGATTTTGGAGAGAGATCAACACTTTTTCGCCGTAGTTTTATCACAAATGGACTTGGGGAATGTTGATATGCGGAATATGTAAGTAGTTGTCTAAATAACCGTGAAATATGTGATAAAATCTACAGACAAACTTCTTTGCGTGCGTGAGGTTTATTGCGAAATTTACACCGTGTAATGGTCTAAAATATCACAAGATTAGGTATAAATCGAGAGGAAATAACCTGATAGAGCTTTTTCAGTTGTGTACAGGCTCCTTGTGGCGTATTTTTAAGTTAGGTGACATATAATATTGCCGGGAATTATTCTCGGTGAACGATTGTGCTGTGTAGGGTAAAATCCTTGAGCCCCAAAAGTAAACATTGCAGGTTACGCAGGATTCCAGTCATATCGTGCACGTAATTTTGTGAAGGAATTTTTCGATATTCCCAGCCTAGTTGGCACATGATTTGTACTCTATAGATTAGGTGTAAAATAAGTTCCCCTTATCCATCTTGTTCAAACCCCCTGACGAAATCTGTGTGCATCAGACGAAACCGGTCGGAGAAAATAAAACAAGTTGATAAGATATGTTGCTGTGTGCTCACTAGTACTTATTTTTAAAAAAAATGCATTACTTCTTTGTTGTGATCGATGAACATGAATCAGTGATCATAATCGGTTTAGAAGTAAACCACTTTTTCTGTGACGCCGAGAAGGTGCAAATCGGTCACTGGCTTACATGAGCAGCGATGCACAATAGTGCCCGTGATCTTGCTTTTCTTAACACGTTCCTTCGCAGAGTTCGAAGAGTAGCGGCTGAATTTAAACCTTCGAATTTTTTTCAATGAAGGCAGAACTTAACCTATGGATTTCTTCATGTTTCTCATTGCTCATTTCATCCCTCCAAAGAGCAATAGCGCGGTAAAAACGGTTTCTGTCTCCTCTGACAACAACTTCGCTCCTTTGAGGAGGTACATTTCCAGAAGCCATAATTTGTTTACTAAAGAAGTAACTTATAAGAAAACAGGCCGTACACACGTAAACTGAAACTGAAAAGGCTTTAGTGGGTTATTTCCTCTCGATTTATACCTAATCTTGTGATATTTTAGACCATTACACGATGTAAATTTCGAAATAAACATTTAATACCATACGCAAGCAAAGAAATTTATCGGTAGATTTTATCAGATATTTCACGGTTATTCAAACAACAACTCACATATTCCGCATATCAACATTCCCCAAGTCCATTTGCGATCAAACTACGGCGAAAAAGTGTCGATCTCTTTCCAAAATCCCTTTTTTTGGACGTGGAACAGCTTTTCGCCATACATTTCCTTCTAGCCACAAGCAATGTTTGCCCCCTGGCGATCCCAGAGTTCTTTGCGCATAGCATTGTATCCGATTACTGGCAAATCATTCACTGATTTTTACCATTCGAAAGCAGTCCGCGCTGTTTGATTGCAGGGTTTGTCGCAAAGGCGGCTCTCGTTACGATTGCTGCGTCGCTGTCAAGATACCAAATCTGATTTTTTACCAAACTTCTTGCATAATCGTCCCAATAGTTCAGTATAGTGGCCCAACATTATCACTTGCTTTTTTGCAGCGGTAACTGAATACCAACGTTGAATTAATTGTCAATGTATACTGAACCTTCATTTCCTTTACAGTAATACACATAAAAAAATTACTCGATTCTAATTGGCTGAGAGAAGTGCACTTCAAGTGAAACACCAGTGCAAATTACACATCGTTATTCTGGATTATGACTGGCTATAAAAACATTGGGAATTTTCTAAGCCGATGGTATCACGTGAAATGAGGACGAAAAGTTTAAAAAAATTTGTGCGAAAACTTTGAGAAGAGTTTTCTCGAATAAGAAAAACTGACTTAAGAAAGATCTTCCCGCACTTCCTCCACGAGAATTTTTTTCATCTTTATATTATTAATGAGCAGTCATACGGTTTTTCTCGTTCACTTTGGAATTTATTTGCACTTGTGAGTTTTTCAGCTTTTTGAAAAACTCACTCGTGGAAATTAATTCCAAATCACTCGAAACCGTTTGATTACCTTTTCTAATTTCACTTCTGCTTTAAAGTTAAAATTGATTTTCAAAGCAAAATCAATCATAAAGGCAAATATGTTTAAAAATTTAATTCTGAAAAGGATAATATATTTGAAAAAAAAATTCTCAAAGACTATCGAAGTAAAAAAAAGGAAAAAAGAATTGTTTTCACCAAACGAAGCAGCGTTATCATCCCACGCGGAAGGTACTGGAATTGAACTTGGCCTTGTTTTCTAAGAAGGCGAATAAATGCTGACCACGGTGGATTGCACTAATCATGACCTCAAAGAGTGAATGGAAGGAGGACGATAAGGGTTGACAGAGAAACGAAAACTGATAAAATGGCCACAATCCAGGTATATCTGTTAAACAAGAGCGAAGTCATGAATGATCCCATTGATGCAAGAATTTATGGCCCCTCAACAAACAACAAGATCGAGAGATGGTGGACCGAACTACAGGGCATGAACGACTAGAAAAGTTCTTCAAAGAACACTAATTGGCAATGCCCTTAAGGGGAAGAGAGTGTAATTTTATTGTGAAGCGCATTTGAACATTGTATGGAATTTGCGCTATACAAATTATTGTTATTATTATTATTATTATTATTATTATTATTATTATTATTATTATTATAATTATTATTATTATTATCAAGTTCCTTTAAGATGTGAGTAAAATCTCACATATGTTTTACTCTTTCTGGATTTGAAATTGATGGGTCACCATACAAGAAAACCATGACAACCAGAAGCACTAAACAGAACGGTTTTTCATCTCTTAAAAAAACAGAAACTGCTTATTGCCTTTTGGGTTTGAAAACCAATAATATTGCTTGCTATGACCAAACAGAGAGAAATTTGCTTGTATAGGATGTTCATTTTTAATGTTTCTGTTGAAATGAAATCGATCACACCTTAACCGCATTGACTCGTTCTGGAAGTGTTGAACTACCAACAGCATAGCCATTGAACGTGAAAAAGCAGCAAGTAAACCCGGTGGTAGTCTTTGAAATATTTAAAGCGATGTCAGAAAAGAGACAACATTTTGGGGAACTAGGAGCAATAGTTCATTCCATTTTATTTCAGATATAAAATCAGTCGAAGACTGGACACAACAATAAAAAACAACCATGGATTTAATTCATTAATTAAATTAGTGTAATCAATGCAGTCCAAAAACAGTTGAAACTGTGAACCGGCCATTTGATTAAGTTTGAAAAAAAAAGTATTTTCAGTTGAGAAGCTGAGAAGACATTTTGAAAACACAGTGGCAAATGTGGCTACATGCTGCGAAGGTGGAATTGGTCACCGACGATGATAGCAAATTGCATTACACTAGCGTTGTAAACTAACATACAGTCCAACTTCTCTACTAAAACAGCAACAAATGTAAAAGATGATTTTAACAGGCGAAAATAAACGATGCTAGCCATCAAAAAAAAATTAAATTGCCTATGAAGTAAAAAGTAATAGCTGCTTATTTGAAAGGCTTTTCAAAGTAAAGAAGAATGGCGTTTTCCTTTTGGGAATATCTTTTTTTCTTTTTAGAGATATATACGTTTTTTTTATTATGCAAATGAGGAGAGTGATGACGTCATAGGTGGTTTCACTTAACCAGTACAACACTCAATCAAGAATATCTTCAGAAATATTGGAGCAGTGTTCTTCAAACCTGGCACCAGAAACGTACGTCACAAAAGAAACAGAATGACACCTTCTATTTTGTTGCCAAGACAACACTCTTGGCTCCACTCTTGGCTCCAGGCTCCAATATTTCTAGAGATATTCTTGATTGAATGTTGTACCAGGAACTGCTTTCTTGAAACCACCTATGACGTCATCACTTAACTAACAAAAACGTAAATATCTCTAAAACGCAAAAAGATATTCTAAAAAGAAAAACGCCATTCTTTTATACTTTGAAAGGCCTTTCAAATAAGCATAAATTATTTTTTTCCTCATAGGCACTTTAACCATTTTCATGATGCTCGGTCCATAACCTGTCGTTAAGAACAAGAGCCACTACGTACAGGTTTTGCGGCGATTCGATTTCCTCAATACGCTACCGTAGCATTACCAGGTGGCCTTTGTAGAAAGCAATCGGGGACAAAATCCAAATGTGCAAAAATGGTAATCTTTAATGAAAAACAAGCATGACAAGGGACACTTCAAGGAAGGTCAATATATGACTACCAGTAAGTAGAGAGAACTTTTACTGAATGACTTGACACCTTTCAAATATGCCAGAATTAGTCAAGAAAATTTGCTATCAGGTAGCCTTGAATTCAACTATTGAAAACTAGCCTCAGATTATAAAAAGGTTGCATTCCCTCTTAATTAAACCACTGCAAGCAAAGAATCAATGGTAATAAAACATAACCCTTCCATATTTAAGGCTGTATTTCACTATATACTCCCAGTTCTTCACATGTCAATTTCATCACAACTAATGCCTGGACTTTCAAATAACAAATATGATTTTAATCAAACAATTTCAGAGACATCATTTCACAATACTTGTTACAGGTGTGCTCTGATTCGCATTCTTTCAATTGCAATGCTATGTCACTATTAACAACTATTATTATTATCATCACCATCATCATCATCATTATTATTATTTTGCTGCAGTGATTGGTCATCTACTGGCTTGCTTCCAGTTCTAAAATTTCCGAGAAAGCATCATCAAGACGGCCAATCCCATTATGGAATAGCTAAGTGTAGTCGCAGGAAATTTTTCTGCGAGTCTTTCAAGCAAATTTCAGAGCAATTTCGTGCATATTTCGGGCTCCATGGAACCAATCACTCTGATCTGGGTATCATTAGAATGATTGTTTCCTCCTGCAAAACATTTCCGTCAAAGGCGATGACGTCAGAAGTGGAACAAAAGCCAACGCTCGCGGCGACCGGTTATAGGCGGGCACGGGAGTCAATGGGTTATTACTACCAGTAAAGAAACTGTTTTGTTTACTGCTTTTGATCGACCTTCCCCCATGCCGTCTCCCCCAGATATTTAAGCCTTGTTTATATAAGACCACATGAAATCCTTTTAGTAAAGTTCTATTAACCCTTGCAAGTATGACCAGATTGTACAGTATTTTCATTTATTATCCAACTGCACTTCGTAGAGCACAAATAACGCCCAAAACGAATGCAAATATCACGCGATATTTGTACTTCAGAGGACCGGTTACAAAGGTTTGTTTGCTGTTGACCAATCAGTTAGCTGGATTTCCAGCGCCAATTCTGTTCCGCTTCGCATACTTCTATCACGCTTTCCCCGTAAATAAATATCCGCGAAATTCGCCCGCACGAACATAAACAATTTGGGGTGTTGGATAATAAATCTCTTATTTGACGTTTTGTTGTGTTGGATCGCGGGGAATTTTTGCTCGTTTATATTTTGACTCGCCCTACGGGCTCGTCAAAATACCGCACAACTCCTAAAAATACTCAGCGATACTACACAACAAAACGTCTAATAAGATATATTTTTAAGCAACAATTTAATTTAAACTAATGCACATCGAAAGATGTTGCATTATGTTTTCTTTTTTTCTATTTTTTATATCAATTAGTTTCTTTATGGGCCATGTGGATGATATAACGTCATGTCGTCGAAGTGGACAGCACAGTCATTACAAATTTCTTGAATGGTAGGTTGCAGCTAAACTAGTTATTTTATAATTTGTTTGTATAAAAAATCATTTATAGCAGTAGATATATCTAGCAACCTTTGTGGCATTTCAGGTGTAAAAGTATGGGATCGCCTAATAAAAGGGTTCCCAAATCTCCACTGAAACAGTGGGTATTATATCAGAGGGCAGGTGTATGCACGGGAATGGTTGTAAGTGGAAAATCGAAAGTAATAAAAAATAAAAGTAAATCAAAAATTGTTAGATGTTAAAGAATACACTCACGTTGAGGGACCAACAAACTGCAAAGCAGCCACGTCAACCACAAGGCAGTGCAACAATAATGATAATAATAATAATAATATAAAAGAGAGATTAGCATGGAGTGGTTAGAGGAGAAAGGGGGAGGTTAAAATTAGTATTTAAAGTTAGGGATTAAAGTTAGGAGGAGGGGGAAAAAATTTTTTAGACTTAGAAAATTTGATGTGTATATGAATGAAACTCAAACTTTTACCCAAGGGGTATCTGTTTAAAACATTAAAAAATATAATTAAAATTCAGAGACCCAAAAATGTAAGTTTAAATGATTTAATGCAATAAAAACATTGTATGAAAATTACAAATAGTATTTGAAAAACTGAATACTCCCTTGTTATTGAAAAGGAAAAAAATATACAGTATTTTTCGTTCTATAAAAATATGATCTATGTGAATCGAAATTAACAGATTAATGGCATTTTTGTTCTCAAAAATATGGGGTCTATATGATTAAAAATTTATAGATTATTGGTATTTGAATTCTCCATTGAGAAATAGCCAAGTGGCATGATGAACATCATAATAGAACCAAATGTTATCTTTAGAGTCTAAGCTGTTATTAATATTCCTTTTTGCAGTGTGGTCCAGTGCTGAGATGTAAGAATCCATTCTGTTATCAGGTACTTTGAACAGCTTTAACCCAGGAAGAACAGCATCAGCTTAAATGTGTCGGTATCTCCAATGGGTTTCTTCCAAAATAATTGTTGGATGTCATGTGGCCAGGTGGATGGTGGGTACAAAGCATCTCCATTTAACAGAGTAAGTAAATTCCTTCTTTTTTGGATTAATCTTGGCCTCTCTTTTCTTTTTCATTCATTCATTCAATTGTGTGCTGTAGCCGAATTAAATGCTAGAGATAATTTGTTTTTATTTGTGTTAATCATATTTAAATGAATTTCGGGCTGGAAAAAATTTAATTTGTGTTAATCATATTTAAATGAATTTCAGGCTGGAAAAAAAAAAATCTTAATTTATTCAAAATAACTTGAGGTTGAAAAATTCAAAAAAATTTTTTGTATAATTTGTTGTATAATTTGAAAGGATATAGGAGAAGTAAACAAAAATTCCTGAAGCAAGCAATAAAAGGGGGTAACTTGTAACCCTGAGCGAGGGACCCTAAATTGGGCACTAGGCTGCTGGGCCAACAGCCATCTGGTCCTGTCAAAAGCGCAGCGGCAGACAAGAGCTTTCACAGTCTAAAATTTGAGCCTGCGTGCTATCTAAGCCTGAATGACTAATGGCTTTGTAAAATTGTATTATGTATTAGGTAACCATTGAGAGGGTATCGAAATCAAGAGAAGAAAGAATAAGAAAAAGATATGACATCACCCGGGTGGAAAAAGACAGGAACATCGACACCAAGGCTCGCATGGTTGAGAATCCTCAGGGGCAAAGCCCAACCGAGCAGGGGTGTTTCTAGTCCGGTACCAGACCTTTGCCCGACACCCCCGTGTCGAGTCCAGCGGAAAAGAAAAGGAAGAGATAGGAAGAGATACTGAAGAAGAGCTTGTGACCCTCTGTAAAAACGAACTTTGCAGACAAAGAAAATTATAATTTTGCATATAATGAAGGCTTTGATAAGGTTCGCAAAGGAAAGCGAAAAACGATTTTTTAAAAATGTTTCTATTAAACGCTGAAAATAAAATAATGTAAGTACCGAAGAGTAGAAAAAGTTAAAGTGCAGCGTATCGTGCAGGTGGAAACAAATCCCCTGGGGATAATCAATTGAATAAATAAAGCCCTGTAAAAAGTTTTTTAACTGTGCGTATCAGTGTAAAAAACAATAAAAAAGTACTCACTTTGAGAGGAATAAACTCTTGGGAGGAAAATACACTTGAAACAGAATTCTGTGACGAAAACCCCTTAAATAAAACTGAACTTGAAGACCTTGACCGTGAAAAATAAATTGGTTTGATGCCACGATTGCGCCATGATTGCGTGATTAGTAATGACGTAGCAAAAGGGGCTCGAAAAGGACGATGGTATAGTCACGAAAAAGTTCATTCCAAGAAATGGCGATGTGTGTCAGAAAACCGTTGCAAGGCAGGAATTTAGGCTGTGATAAACCCTTTTCTAATAGCAGATGTGATTTCCATAATGTGCAAGGGATAAAACAAAAGCTAAGCTCGAAGGAATTGTCAACGAGGAGAGAAACGTAATAACATTTGGAAGTGAAACCCACGAATTCGATGGAACAAGATAGTGACTGGTTAACCGGTAAGTGAAAGACTTCAAATCAATGATTTATCGTTCTAAAACATACAAGTTACTGATAAATCTTAATTGTAGAAATATGGGATAGGAATGATTTTAAACGCAATTTTTCAGTAATCGCAAGCAAAATCTTTGTCGCAGAGTAAATCAGGTATAAAAATCACAAGCATAATTTTTTAATTTCTATGTGAGCTTAAGTTTACAGTGATCTCATGTTTGGAATCTAATGAGAACATAAAGCTCGGTGAAATTCTAAATTTTATCAAAATCGTGGAATAACTCACATGATTGATATCTGGAAGGTAATGATTGGTTAAACAAGATTCAAGAGATTCTTAAGGAGACCTAAAAGTGGGGAAAAGAGTATAAACATTAGTGGTAGTGATTAGTATAAAAACTAAAAAAAAAATTATTATAAACTGTAAGGTGCTTGGTACGTACACCACTGAAACAGTGGATATTATATCAGGGGGTAGATGTGTGTATTGGAATTGTTGTAAGAAAAAAATCGAAAATAATAAAAAATAAAATTAAGTCAAAAATTGTTAGATGTTAAAGAATACACTAACGTTGAGGGACCAACAAACTGCAAAGCAGCTACGTCAACCACAAGGCAGTGTAACAATAATGATAATAATAACAATATAAAGGAGAGATTAGCATGGGGTGGTTAGAAGAGAAAGGGGGAGGTTAAAATAAACAATAAGGTTGGGTCGATCGAGTCTTCTCAAAATAAAATTAAAGTGGGGAAAAAGGAGTATAGACATTAAGGGGGGAGACCCTTAACTACATAACGGTTGCTACAGATGACTTCTAACTGTCTTATCTTAGTCTCCCTTAGTATCCTGGGTTAGTTTTTTGGCCATGTTTGTTCTTTTAGAGATTGCCTTCAGTTTTGGTAGTGATTACCATATTTGGTAAGTCACGTGACCAAAACACAAAAACTGTATAAACTCAAACACCTAACATCTTTCTCCGTTTAAACCAACGCCAAAGGGTAGAGTGTAATCAGAAGCAAAATCTGTAGTATGGATATGTTAAAATTCGCGTTACTGAAAAAGCTATGACGTCATAAAATTTTTGTGACGTCATAACTTCTTAAATAACATGAATTTCAACAAATCCATACTACAAAGTTTACATCTAAATGCACTTCACCCGTTGGCTTTTGTTTCATTGGGGAAAGATGTAAGCTGTGTGAGTTTATACGGTTTTTGTGTTCTGATCACGTGACTTACCAAATATGGTCATGACTACCGAAAGTGAAGGCAATCTCTAATAGAAGAAACATGGTCAAAAACTAAACTCAGGACACCAATGGATTCCAAGATATGCTGGTTTGAAGTCATCCATAGCAACCATTTTGTAGTTAAGGGTCTCCCCCCTTAATAGAGGTAATTAGTATAAAAACATAAAAGAAATTAATATAAACTGTGAGGTGTATGGTATGTACACCATGACCATTCAAAGAGTTGACTAGTAACTCAAAGTTGTACCCCTACTGCAAGGTACATATAAACTGTTTGTATAAAAAATCATTTATAGCAGTAGATATATCTAGCAACCTTTGTGGCATTTCAGGTGTAAAAGTATGGGATCGCCTAATAAAAGGGTTCCCAAATCTCCACTGAAACAGTGGGTATTATATCAGAGGGCAGGTGTATGCACGGGAATGGTTGTAAGTGGAAAATCGAAAGTAATAAAAAATAAAAGTAAATCAAAAATTGTTAGATGTTAAAGAATACACTCACGTTGAGGGACCAACAAACTGCAAAGCAGCCACGTCAACCACAAGGCAGTGCAACAATAATGATAATAATAATAATATAAAAGAGAGATTAGCATGGAGTGGTTAGAGGAGAAAGGGGGAGGTTAAAATTAGTATTTAAAGTTAGGGATTAAAGTTAGGAGGAGGGGGAAAAAATTTTTTAGACTTAGAAAATTTGATGTGTATATGAATGAAACTCAAACTTTTACCCAAGGGGTATCTGTTTAAAACATTAAAAAATATAATTAAAATTCAGAGACCCAAAAATGTAAGTTTAAATGATTTAATGCAATAAAAACATTGTATGAAAATTACAAATAGTATTTGAAAAACTGAATACTCCCTTGTTATTGAAAAGGAAAAAAATATACAGTATTTTTCGTTCTATAAAAATATGATCTATGTGAATCGAAATTAACAGATTAATGGCATTTTTGTTCTCAAAAATATGGGGTCTATATGATTAAAAATTTATAGATTATTGGTATTTGAATTCTCCATTGAGAAATAGCCAAGTGGCATGATGAACATCATAATAGAACCAAATGTTATCTTTAGAGTCTAAGCTGTTATTAATATTCCTTTTTGCAGTGTGGTCTAGTGCTGAGATGTAAGAATCCATTCTGTTATCAGGTACTTTGAACAGCTTTAACCCAGGAAGAACAGCATCAGCTTAAATGTGTCGGTATCTCCAATGGGTTTCTTCCAAAATAATTGTTGGATGTCATGTGGCCAGGTGGATGGTGGGTACAAAGCATCTCCATTTAACAGAGTAAGTAAATTCCTTCTTTTTTGGATTAATCTTGGCCTCTCTTTTCTTTTTCATTCATTCATTCAATTGTGTGCTGTAGCCGAATTAAATGCTAGAGATAATTTGTTTTTATTTGTGTTAATCATATTTAAATGAATTTCGGGCTGGAAAAAATTTAATTTGTGTTAATCATATTTAAATGAATTTCACGCTGGAAAAAAAAATCTTAATTTATTCAAAATAACTTGAGGTTGAAAAATTCAAAAAAATTTTTTGTATAATTTGTTGTATAATTTGAAAGGATATAGGAGAAGTAAACAAAAATTCCTGAAGCAAGCAATAAAAGGGGGTAACTTGTAACCCTGAGCGAGGGACCCTAAATTGGGCACTAGGCTGCTGGGCCAACAGCCATCTGGTCCTGTCAAAAGCGCAGCGGCAGACAAGAGCTTTCACAATCTAAAATTTGAGCCTGCGTGCTATCTAAGCCTGAATGACTAATGGCTTTGTAAAATTGTATTATGTATTAGGTAACCATTGAGAGGGTATCGAAATCAAGAGAAGAAAGAATAAGAAAAAGATATGACATCACCCGGGTGGAAAAAGACAGGAACATCGACACCAAGGCTCGCATGGTTGAGAATCCTCAGGGGCAAAGCCCAACCGAGCAGGGGTGTTTCTAGTCCGGTACCAGACCTTTGCCCGACACCCCCGTGTCGAGTCCAGCGGAAAAGAAAAGGAAGAGATAGGAAGAGATACTGAAGAAGAGCTTGTGACCCTCTGTAAAAACGAACTTTGCAGACAAAGAAAATTATAATTTTGCATATAATGAAGGCTTTGATAAGGTTCGCAAAGGAAAGCGAAAAACGATTTTTTAAAAATGTTTCTATTAAACGCTGAAAATAAAATAATGTAAGTACCGAAGAGAAGAAAAAGTTAAAGTGCAGCGTATCGTGCAGGTGGAAACAAATCCCCTGGGGATAATCAATTGAATAAATAAAGCCCTGTAAAAAGTTTTTTAACTGTGCGTATCAGTGTAAAAAACAATAAAAAAGTACTCACTTTGAGAGGAATAAACTCTTGGAAGGAAAATACACTTGAAACAGAATTCTGTGACGAAAACCCCTTAAATAAAACTGAACTTGAAGACCTTGACCGTGAAAAATAAATTGGTTTGATGCCACGATTGCGCCATGATTGCGTGATTAGTAATGACGTAGCAAAAGGGGCTCGAAAAGGACGATGGTATAGTCACGAAAAAGTTCATTCCAAGAAATGGCGATGTGTGTCAGAAAACCGTTGCAAGGCAGGAATTTAGGCTGTGATAAACCCTTTTCTAATAGCAGATGTGATTTCCATAATGTGCAAGGGATAAAACAAAAGCTAAGCTCGAAGGAATTGTCAACGAGGAGAGAAACGTAATAACATTTGGAAGTGAAACCCACGAATTCGATGGAACAAGATGATTTTAATCAAACAATTTCAGAGACATCATTTCACAATACTTGTTACAGGTGTGCTCTGATTCGCATTCTTTCAATTGCAATGCTATGTCACTATTAACAACTATTATTATTATCATCACCATCATCATCATCATTATTATTATTTTGCTGCAGTGATTGGTCATCTACTGGCTTGCTTCCAGTTCTAAAATTTCCGAGAAAGCATCATCAAGACGGCCAATCCCATTATGGAATAGCTAAGTGTAGTCGCAGGAAATTTTTCTGCGAGTCTTTCAAGCAAATTTCAGAGCAATTTCGTGCATATTTCGGGCTCCATGGAACCAATCACTCTGATCTGGGTATCATTAGAATGATTGTTTCCTCCTGCAAAACATTTCCGTCAAAGGCGATGACGTCAGAAGTGGAACAAAAGCCAACGCTCGCGGCGACCGGTTATAGGCGGCACGGGAGTCAATGGGTTATTACTACCAGTAAAGAAACTGTTTTGTTTACTGCTTTTGATCGACCTTCCCCCATGCCGTCTCCCCCAGATATTTAAGCCTTGTTTATATAAGACCACATGAAATCCTTTTAGTAAAGTTCTATTAACCCTTGCAAGTATGACCAGATTGTACAGTATTTTCATTTATTATCCAACTGCACTTCGTAGAGCACAAATAACGCCCAAAACGAATGCAAATATCACGCGATATTTGTACTTCAGAGGACCGGTTACAAAGGTTTGTTTGCTGTTGACCAATCAGTTAGCTGGATTTCCAGCGCCAATTCTGTTCCGCTTCGCATACTTCTATCACGCTTTCCCCGTAAATAAATATCCGCGAAATTCGCCCGCACGAACATAAACAATTTGAGGTGTTGGATAATAAATCTCTTATTTGACGTTTTGTTGTGTTGGATCGCGGGGAATTTTTGCTCGTTTATATTTTGACTCGCCCTACGGGCTCGTCAAAATACCGCACAACTCCTAAAAATACTCAGCGATACTACACAACAAAACGTCTAATAAGATATATTTTTAAGCAACAATTTAATTTAAACTAATGCACATCGAGAGATCTTGCATTATGTTTTCTTTTTTTCTATTTTTTATATCAATTAGTTTCTTTATGGGCCATGTGGATGATATAACGTCATGTCGTCGAAGTGGACAGCACAGTCATTACAAATTTCTTGAATGGTAGGTTGCAGCTAAACTAGTTATTTTATAATTTAGTGAGCACGCTTGCTGTGATATTAACTCGAAGAAACAGAGTTGCGGGTTGCGAAATAGTACGAGGTGTACTACTAAGGGTGTGCCGTGTAAGTCAGGGTGCGTGGGAATATTTTTAATAGTCGACCCAAGTTCTTAGTTTATCACAGACTGTCAAGGTTTTTTGAAATGAAGTGCATGTGAATTCTGAGTAGAGTTGTTAGTCGTAGATACTTTTGTTCTTGGGCTATCTTAATTTGATCAAAAATAAGAAACAAACAGCAGTGATAAACATGTTGAACTTGCACATTTTTTGATTAAGACTTGACATTTCTTATGTTGTAATTGTGTTTTGCTATCGTTTGATGGAATTATGTCATTTCAAAGGATATTCTCATTGCAAAGAATCTTCCAAAAGATCCACAATTCTTTGCAACTGCTTCCTGCCTTTATGGACAAAGGTACACCGCTTTTAGGACTTAAGACATTCTTTTTTATTTGCCTAATTATTGGGCGAACATTTTTAGCATTTTATAGCATCTAATTGCAGCTGTCCAGTTTTTCTTCTTCTGAAACACTTTAATTCATGTTACAAAGTCCCTTGACATAATTGTCTACTGTAATTACATCTAACATTATTTTCCATTTATTTCGTTATACTATTTTTTATAGATATCTCGGTGAAGGAATGCCATTCAACACAGATGAAAAGTCCTGGAAAAAGAGACGTTCAGTGTTAGAGCCAGCTTTCCATCACAAGTAAGCACATCCAATTGTAAATATTAGCATTTAAAAGGTGATCTGAGAGAAGTTAACTTTGAAAATCAGATGACAGTTGACCATGATCTGACCCATTGTTTCTAGCTACAAACTGGCTGCAGACTCACGGGAATAAATATTCAATTGCTAAGAGGCGTGTTTGTGGCGAAATGATGAAACGACATTAAATTACGTGTAATAGTTACTGTGGAATATTTGGGTTTCTGTCGGTTTAAGATGATTTCTAGTCCATGCCGCGTAGTCTCACCACTCTAATGTTTTTGGAATTGTTAAAGGTTCAATTGAAGCCTTACTCTACCGTAAAATTGATATTAAAATCGTTAAAAACGTTTAAAATCCAAGCTTTCACCGATCCACGGCATCATCAGAGATGATGCCGTAGATCGGTGAAAGCTTGGATTTTAAACGTTTTTAACGATTTTAATATCAATTTTACAGTAGTGTAAGGCCTCAATTGAGCCTTTAACAATTTCATTTAAAATGATAGTGAAGGACAACATCCAACGTCTAATGTTTTTAATTCTTATAAGTTCTAACTCGATGGAATGGGAATCGGAGTTACACTCCTGGTAGGGTTAACCCTCCTACCCGTGTTAACTTTCTGATTGTTTCCAGACACCTACTAAGGTAACCGTCCCTCCTTGTAAACAGACCCTAAATTACCAGTACTGGAGTTTAAAGGATCATGCAAACATATTTTTTCGCCTTTTTTTCTTTTTTAAATCAGGTGCCTTAAAGAACTGATGAGTTCTTTCAATTCCACTGCCAGTATGTTACTTGAACATCTTGGCACAATGGCTGATGGAAAAACAGAAGTTTGTATGTATGATCAGTTTGCCCGTGCAGCTTTAGATGTCATTTGTAAGGTAAAGTGTAAATACCTACGCATCAAACACAATTAATTATAATTTGGGAGATGCTGCTATTATACCCCAAATACCAAGTACACTTGTTTGAAAATATTGTGCTTCTTTGTGGGCTTTAATAGGTCGGCTTTGGAATGAACATGGACATTATCGGTGGAAAGGGCAACAAATTTAGTGAGGCAGTTACTCTGAGTTTACTTGGCTGTGATGTGGCAATCTTTGAACAACCATTTCACAAGGTAACAACAAGCATACCATTCAAGCCCTTGTTAAAGGGACACTGTCACGGGAGTTAAGCTGTTTTCAGCTTCATTCGTTGCTAAAATCTTTACCTGGTACCTTTACTCGTTCCCAAAATGCTCAAATAGACTAAAAGAAACATATCAAACGAATGGTGGCTCAGAGAGCAAACCATAATGAATTTCTGGCAATATTGGCAAGGAATGGCTCCAGAATTTGAAAAAACTGGCAAGTTTTTTCAACTTTCAATCCATTTCCATCCTTGCCATGCTAAGTGCTTAGTGGGAATAAATGGTTTTGGTGTAGTGATAAAGTCCTAGATAACAAAACTCCATCATTATTTTTGGGTTCCATTGATGCAGGAACATATTTCGGCATTGTAAAATGACGCTAAAATACCGTGACAGTGCCCCTTTAATGCAATTACTGCAGACTGGTAGGTTGAGCTGTCATACACTATTTAACAATTAAATTATGAACTCGAGATTTCTATTTAACAATTAGATTATGAGCTCGAGATTTCTATGAGGTGATAGTTGATAAGGCCAGAGGCCGAATCAACTATCACTTCAGAGAAATCGAGAGCGACTAATCTAATCGTTTTAGAAGAATCCTACCTGAAGTTTGCTTCAAATGACGAATCCAGTTATCTCTGGTAATAGTATTCAATTTCACGCCGTAGAGAATTCGCGCACTTAATTGTCAATTTGGCATTTGGAGTTCAATGTACGCGCGTTTATCAGTTTCTTTCAAAATTGTCGAGGTTTTTTAATTCAAGAAACGGTAAATACACTCCTTACTGTGCGCTCAGGAATATGATTATTCATTTGTTCCTAAACGTTCTTTCAAAACTTTGAAAAAACGGGGAAACGTTGCGTTTTGTTTACCACACCAAGCCACTGCAGGCTAATTAAAAAATAGGGTGTTTCTGTCGAGGAACTATCGGCTGATATTTGCACCACCGGAATCTGATGTTCTTAAATAAAACAAATATTTGCCCGAGAAGCGAAGCTTCGAGGGCAAATATGCTAGTTTTTAAAACAACAAATTTCCAAAGGGCAACTTTCAGACCGATAGTTCCGAGACATAAACAATCTATTGCCTTTATTGTTGATTACTTAATTTTCTACCACGTCACCGGCAGCGTCACATCCATAATACAGACACCCCCTACCTATACTTTGTGTATTTGCTTCGGTGACCATAACCAGAGTTTTGACTGTGAGCCTGCGTTAGACCAAAGTGACCTGCAAGTCGTGGTGCTTACAATCCTTGTTTAAATACCATTAAGCAGCTTTAGGAGTATTTCTACTCCCCCCTAGATGAGGTCCCTCTTGCCCTCGCTCCCCCGCCTCCCACCCCCCCCCCCCCCCCCAACATCATTAATTTTAAATATGTGAAGAGAGATCCGGAGTTGTAATTTCAACACAATGACCCAAACAATTAGATTCTTTAAAATTCAGTCACTCCTATTTTGTTCTGTACTTCTTTTGATGTTCTTCCAGTGGAATGTTTTCCAGTATCCATTTCAGCGGCGTGTTGTCAAGGCAATTCAGTTCTTGGGTGAAACAGGAAGGGAAATTATTGAAGCGAGAAAGAATGCAATGAAGAAGGGAGAGGTGGTGCCTGATGATATTTTACAACACATTATTAAGCTACAAGGTTAGTTAGCGCTGTCGTTCAGCGAATAATAAATCCAGATCTTTGTTTACATTGAAGTGAAAAATAGTTGTAGATCTAGAAACATTGTAACCCATTCATTAATTTTGGCGCGATTTTATTGGTTGTTTTGCGTCACGTGGTGAAAACGCACAGGACAGTTAGCACGCAATAACCGCCGCATGCGTCGTTATTTGTCCTCCGATTGTTTTCATCGAAGAGAAACAAAGTCAGCACAAGAGTTTCAACTTTTCCTTTTTCTTATTTTACATGGAAGGAAACCGAACTCGTTTTGCACAGCGCATATTAGACGGAAGAGGGAGAGAGGGGTAGCGAAGACGCCGCGAACGACCTCGGACGTCTGAGAATCAGGCTATTCATTTTGATGCTCGCTTTTTGTGTTGTTTGTCTCAGCTCACTTTGACCCCACCTTACATATACTACGGTAAAAAAAATACAAGTTCCACCTTGATTCCTAAAAAATTGACTGAGGGGTCTACTCTAGCAATGTTTTCAAAGTGGCTACACGTGCATAACGTACAATAACAAGTACAGTCAAACCTGTATGAAACGGACACCCTCGGGACCCGTGGTCGTTAAATATAAGTTCCCTCAGAATTCTCTTAGAAGGCCGGGTCATGTTGATATTTGTCAGTATTAAAAAAAACCGTTCAAAGGATCAAATAGCATTCTCGTGAACGGTCGAGAACTCTGAATCGACTCTGAAACACTGTATTTCCATAAACAAAGACGAGGATATAAGGTAAAGCGATTTTTAAAGTTTACAAAATCAAACAAAAACAAAAATTCTGTAAAAACCCAACCGAATAACAAAAAGTTGCATTTCCGAGTCAGCTTTTTTGGTAAACTTAAATCACCGATCTACTAAAACCTGGTCAAAAAGATCACTCATTATTTTTTTTTAGTGTCCGTTTGATACAGGTTTCTAACAATGGAAGTAACCATAAAAGTAAGGTTAACTTTTTTAAAGTTAATGTGGGGAACGAAAACTGGGATTTGCACCGCTGTCCGCTTAATAGAGGGTGTCCCCTTAATAGAGGTTTGACTGTGTATATTGATAGCCGAAAAATCAAAAGTTTTCTTAGGGTGTGGCAAAAATTTCTTCAAAAGTCACTCTTTTTGTTTTGTTTTTGCTTTTTGTTGTTGTTGTTGTTTTTTTAATTGAGACAATTGTTTTCAACAGAAGCGGAACCAGACCTTGGGATAGAAGACCTGTTGGATGATTTTCTTCATTGCTGGTAAGACACATTTGAAGTTGGTGTAAGACTAGGCTGCCTTATTTCAGTTTTGAGTGAAATGTATGATGTCCCTGAAGAGCAGTTAGGTAGTTCATTTAGGCCTCTAACATTCCATCCAGCAATAAATTGTGGCCCAGTAGACTACTATTAGCCTTGCCCCTCCCCGCGCAAAATAGAATGGCAATTGGCTTTTTGGAAGACTTCCCTGCCCATCACTTTGGAGCAATTACCTTTTTCTACCATTTATGCCAATTCAGCATGCTGTTTGCTTTCTCACTCTACATTGGTCACCTGTTTTTGCGTTTCCCGTCCATTTAACACCAATTCTTTGGAATTCTACCTTTCCCGCACTTTTACACAAGTTATATAGTTGGGCTTTTCCTGCACTTTACACAGTTTTACTCTAGTTCGAGATTGTTTGTCTTTCCCACGATTAGACTATTAAATTCTTATGGTTTTTGCTATTCTTTATGCCAGCCAAGGTGATTGGTGTTTTTCGCTCTGTTCGTTGTAGGGTTGTTTGTGCTTTTCCCTCGCTTCACACAGGTTAGAAGATGGTTACCTCACACTTTACATCGGTTATCATTTGTTATTTCAGGTCACGAGACTACAGCCAGTTTGTTGTCATTTTGTCTTCTTGAACTTGGAGATCATCCTGAGATAATGGATAGGTGACTTAACTTACACAAACTGACTCCTATCCTTAAAAGCGATGCCTTTGTCGCACACAAAAATACAAATTTTTGCGAATAGGATGTCATTCTTCTATTGAATATATTTTACACGTGGCTACTTGCCAGTGACTTGCTCTGCTTTTATTTTCCAGATTATTTAGTAGGTTACAACAGTGTATAAATTCATATTTAATCATAGTAGGCCCTTTGCAGGATCCGGTCACATGGTACGGAATAAATTACACTGGGACGCAAATGACGCAGTGAGACTTCCTAAACAAAGGAACTCTTACCAGTCCAGCGTGACTTTCCTTTGTTTTGAAAGTCCCACTGCGTCATTTGCGTCCCAGTGTAATTTATTCCGTACCATGTGACTGGATCCAGCGAAGGGCCTATTGTCTTTCATTTATTTATTATTTTGTAGTTTGGTTGAAGAGGTGTCCGACGTGTTAGGAGATAAAAAGAATGTTGCGTTTGACGACCTGGCTAAAATGCACCTTCTAGGACTGGTAAAGTGTATCTTTTAGTATTATCGTGCAAAGGAAGATGAAAAACAAAAAAATCATCGCAGTGTTCTCATTTGATAAGCTTGTAGACACAAGAGAAATGTTGAATTATACGGTTGTCTTTTCTTTCTCCCTTGTCAAGGTTTATATATGCACACTGAGTGATAACAGTTGTTCTTGTTGTCTTACCAGGCGATAAAGGAGACATTGCGGCTGCATCCACCGGCAGCTGCGACTTTACGGACGTCTGGAACAGGTCAAGATATCGGTGGATACAAAATCCCGGCTAACACCGCCATTATGGTAAAAAACTTTCTTACAGTTGTTGTTTGTTTGCTGGTTTCTTCTAACTTATGTTTGTGCTTTACTGCTTCTAAGGTTTAAGGTGGCTCAGAACAGTTTTCAGCACTTATATTTGGATGGTTCCTTATAACTACTCTTTATCACTTGATGCTACAATCATAGTATCAAAACAATTATTGGTGAACAGGTTGTTATCATTTTCGTGACACAATAGGTTACTATAGCAAGAGTATGACCTCCTAAAAACACTCTTAATTGTAGCTTTAGGGGCTTATAATTCAAAAACCACACAGTAAATTTTTTATATTATTAACTTTTGATAAGCGTGATAAGACGCGACAAATTTTCAAAATTTAAGGTGGCTCTGAACCCCATGTACATGCGTCTTATAATGCCAATCAAAAGTTGATAATAGAAAAAATTTCACCGTGCCGTTTTTGAATTATAAGCCCCTAAAGCTGTAATTAAGGGTGTTTTTAGGAGGTCATACTGTTCCTATAGTAACCTATTGTGTCACGAAAATGATAATAACGTGTTTACCAATGATTGAGCAGTGATTTGATACCATGATTCTAAAATCAAGTGAGAAAGAGTGGTCTAAGTGGCCCATCCAAATATAAGTGCTGGAAACTGTTTCGAGCTACCTTACTGGTGGCTGCGAAATCAAAGAAAATTTTGCTGAAGTCACGCATATCCGTATTCTGATGTTTATTTATTTGAAATATGTAAAAACATCCCCGCGCGTGATGCTAAAACCCTCACCATGTCCACTACACATTGATTCTGGTTTTCTATCTCCGTTTACTCTGAGACGCCGTCTAAGTTTGATAAATTCAAGTCGTTTTCAGTTTTATGCTTGCGCAGCCGAAAGAAACTTTAGTATTGATCAATAACGACGATGTATGTGATAGAGTTTACTGATGACTTATCTTTCCCTGTTTCTTCTTGACTCCCAATGTTCAACTCTGCTAACAATCATTTAATTCTGTATGCACATGCGGTCAGGAAAGCTTGCATTTTCAGTGACCGTCGTAACTTTTGGCTTGAAATTCGAGGGTTCTCGAAATATAAGACAGTAAACGGTCTTGGCGAGAACTGCGACACGCCCAAATCTCACGTTTTTTGGACTGTGATAGCCTCCTCCAGGCGTTCACTTAGTTAGAGCACCGCGCGCGAAAAAAAATAAAGAAGCACTTCCTCTCGCCGCGCTTTTTTATACCTGGAAGAGGCTAGGACTGTGAGAGTGCGTTTGTTAATTTGCAGGTGAGCACTTTTGTGAGCAGTCACTCCCCTGAGTTGTGGACCAACCCAGAGGAGTTCGACCCTTATAGATTCGACGACGAAGAACTAGCAGAGATGGGACAGAGATGGGATAGAGATGCACTTATGTCAACTCTATTTGCATCATGTTCTGTACTGACAAAATTTGCATGACTTGCGTTGGTATTGCAACTAGTGTTATCCAATAGACTGAAACTGTTCCGTTGGATCTTATAAGATTCCTACAATAATTGTTACTGAAACAAGACAACTAGCTGCCGGGCAAGATTCAAATTCTTGCATATGTATAACAAGTTCAATTAATTTTGTCCACAATTATATTGAAAAAAATAAAAATAAAAACACAATAAGTTTCGTTGAAAGATATTGAAAAAAATAGAAATAAAAACAAAATAATTAATCGCTGATTACAGTTTAAAACTTTTCGTGCTAGTAATTATATATTAATTGCGAGAGCAGTTGCACAAAATCAACTCTTTCGGTAACCTTCCGTTAATATCATCTCCAAAATTTAAAATTTTTTTTTTATTCTTGTCATTTCAGGTCTCATTATACTTGCTTTCCATTTTCTCTTGGACCACGCAACTGCATTGGAAAAAACTTCGCTCAGGTAACTTGACTTCCACCTTTCAAAGTCTTCAGGGTAATACATTATGAGACTTGTCAAAAAGCTAAGTGCGTTTGAAAGTGTGGTGGCTGCAAAACGCATGACCCACCCCTTCCATTTGGCATAAAACTGAGTGACCCACCCCTAAATGAAGATTGAAAATTAAACGATAAAAACTCTTTAAAACATGTCAGTTTTGGCTGCATAATCGAACAAAATCATGAAAACTCATGAAACTGTGGTATTAATAACGTTGTAGAATTATTTCTTAACAATACAGAATCATGTAAAAGTAGTATTGTTGTCCTTTACTCTTGCAACTTCAAATCATGTCTGTAAACTCTAAAAAAACTCAACCTTTAAAGTTTCACAGTTGTCCTTGACGACCAGCATGTCGAAAGTATTAGCGCAGTACTTTGAACATTTTGCTCTGGGGCTCCTTGCTCACTCCGTTAGACTTCTTAGCTTTCATAGAGGTTTTACAATACATGAAATTGCCATCTTTATTATACGCCGGCCAAGTGTACTTTTTCAGCTACGGTTCGAAAAAGTTGTCCTCCTTTTGGAACTGGAAGGAGTTACCTCTGTTGTCGATTGTGTCATACGTATGTCAATTCCTGTTCTTAAACAGGTTGACCCATCCCGATGCCATAGGGCTGAAAATTGAATGACCCACCCCTTTACCAAGAGATCAAAAATCGATGACCCATCCCATCTCCACTCCCACCCATCCCACCCCAAACTTTTTGACCAAACCCTAAGCCGTTTCCACACAAGAGACTTAAGAACGATTATGCGAGGTTTGGTTTGGACAGGAAATTTCATATATGTACCTTTGTAGTCAAAAACAGTGTTGCTGGTGGACTGGCATCCAATTCGAGAGGGGTACAGGTTGCGTCTTGACCTAACAGTCTTACAGCCCATTGCACTGTGAACGAGATGGTGAGAGATTCTGAGAGACAGGGTACCCTCCTCAAAGATAGGCTATCTTAAGGATCCCTATTCTCATGTATTAAACGCCTTGCATCTTGCAGTATTTTCATAGCATGTTTTTGGGCGGGACACTACCTTTTCTCTGTGCCTCCACTGAAACATGTCACCACACTGGTAATAATGTAACATTACTCCATCTGGCGTCATGCTATAGAAGACTGAAGGTCATGCAATATATTGTTATAGTCGACAATGATCCAGTCTTGTCGACGCCCTTGGTTTCCCAAGACTGGGACTTCCCTCGAGTGAACATTATCTTCAAAAGAATTTCTTTATTTAAATCTGGATTTATTAGGTTTTGGTTTTCAATGGCCGTTTTCACACTAGAGGACGAACAAATCGTCCGGACGGACAAATCGTCTAAGAAGAACAAATCGCCGTGCAAACGGGACCAACAAACTTTTCGATGAACAAATCGTCTGATATTTGGCCGTCTGCAAGGACGATTTTACCCAGGACGATTTGCCCGTCGAGACGAACAAGTCGACGATAGTACGACATAAATTCACATCATACGAACAAATGCCAGACGATTTGTTCGTCCTTAAGTGTGAAAACGGCCAATGTAAAATGCACAGCTTGCACGTTTTCTATACACTCAACTATTTATCGACCTGAGGTTGATAAAGGTGAATTAACTGCCGTAGCAAGTTAGTGAAGCGGACGGTTTCAATGTTAGTCCTTTTGTCGGAGGAAAAGAACGAGACTGCCGAGCACACACCTTTAAATGTGGTACCAGTTTTTTGTGACATGAACATCATCATGTACATCACTTGAGTGAGCAGGTTCAATCTATATGACACAACAAACAGTTCATTGTTAACCTTATTGATTACCAGCGTTAAGTGAGCAAACTTGCTCGAACAAGAGTTAGCTTCAAGGTCGTCTCCTTCACTAATGAATGTAGCGTGCTTGTGTGGCGGGGGTGGGATTATGCGATGTGCATAAAGAGCATCTGCGTAGGAGACCAGCTTAAGGCTTCGCCCCCACACTATGCCAAAGGAATTTGGAAACGGAAGGTTTCACTCTGAAAACGTATAAAAAATTTCCTTTTCACATTAAACTACGCCTGAGGAAACTGAAAAGACAGCAATCGTTGTTAATTTTGAATGGTTTGTGTTTAAGGAAAACTCGGTCATGCTCCACACTAAAGTGAAAGCCGGCGTTTACATACTCCTCTGGTTTGGAGAGAGTTTTCGAAAAGTTCTGTTTTTCGTGACGGATTAGTTTGGACAGTAAGCCTAACTGTAGAAGTAAAGCTGCTTTATTCCTCTGGCATAGTGTGGACGCTACCGACTACAGAAACTGTAAGGCAGGATTACTGAAATGATTGGTTTTGTTTCTTGGGCATACAACTAATCTCTTACACTGACTCAATTCAACAGAAGGACAGTCAAATCTATTGAGCTATAATATTTTTTTCTCTCCTCTCTCTTTTTTAATTGTTATCTTTCATTTCCAGATATAGGCCAAGGTTTTGTTGTCACGGTTTCTTCACACATACAAGTTTTCTCTGGTACCTGGTCAATCACGTAAAGTTCGTGAACGAATCACGATTCGACCGAAAGATGGCGTGATGTGTACTCTGACTAAAAGGCGTTAGAACATCACAGGGTAGTTAGGTTTAAGCTCGTTTTCTTTTAATTTTTTAGGTGAACGACTAAAGACATCATAGAGCTAACAAAGGCACCGCTAAAACTAAGAATATTTAGCATGTAGTTTCACAGGTAGCCTTAGCTCCACTGGGAACCGTCAACATAGCATTGCGTAACAACGTTATCGTAAGAGTTTGTATGGGAATATAACGACCGTACAAAATAGTTCGAAATAAGGAAAAAAATAATAAAATCGACTTATTATTTTTTTGTTGTGTGTATAACTTGCGTTTTATGGCGTTTGGAGGCGTTTCAGAACGATTTTAGCTCGTCTTAGTTTTTCTGTATTCCTCTCCATATATAATTCCTAATTCCTCAAGGTAGGGCACTCGAGTGACGAGCCCAGCAGATCGCCAGAAGAAATCCAGCCATAAATTCGCCCTAAAGGATCCGATCGCCTTAAGGACGTTCGCGCGAAAATTTTCCAGTCGATAGAATTTTTTTAAATTTTTACTGCAGGCAGATAATGAGTTACTTATGCCAGAAATGCAAAAAAAATTGGGGGTCACCGTCTTCGTTTCAGAGATAAAGCGTGTGGAAAACTACCCTGATTTCGAAAAATTGTCCCATATAATTGAGCACGGTCTACAGGGATTTACAGTTAAAAATATCGAAGGTGAGTCAACGGAGGCAAACGATCTTAGTCATATTTTGTAGAAGTGGGTCTGTTGCCTAAATAATTTCAAATGTTACTAACGTTTTCACAAAATTTAACCCTTTAAGAGGCATTTGAAACCGCCGCACAGATGCACAAAGAGCTATTAAGAACGGAATTCGATGGTGCATTTTGCCAAAAATTCAATTTTCTAGTCGATAGATTTTCTTCATTTTTTCCCTAAACGTAGAAAATCAGTAGAGGAAATGATCTATCCAAAGAAAAATTGGGGTCACCGAACGTCCAAGATCGTTAAATCCAGGCAAAGCTCTAGCAATGGCCATCTGCCCTATCATTTGTTTATTTTATGACTTAGCGCGCGCGCTCATGCATGACGTGGCATGTGAATTTGCGTGCGCAGTAAGGATGCGCAGAAACAATTAGCGCGAACGTCCTTAAGATTCCGCCTAGAACAACGCTAAGAGATGCTCTAACCATTGCCTCTCTTTAGGAAAAATGGCTCTGGTGAGCTCATTTTTTGGGACTAGATTTTCTCAGAAACAACTAAAAATAATTCCAATAAGCAGTAACAAGCGCTTACCTTGAAAGTTTAACTGTGGCTTTGCACGGTCGCCATCGCCGTGAAACAGCAGACAAAGAGAAAAATTCTCAGCGATACTACAAAACAAAACCTCCAATAAGAGATTTATTATCCAACGTGCCAAATTGATATGTTCTTGCCAGCGAATTTCGTGGATATCTATTTATAGAGCTTATTTACAGGAAATGCGTGATAGAAGTAGGCGAAGCGGAACGGAATTGGCGCAGGAAATCCAGCTTACTGATTGGTCAACGGCAGGAAACCTGTCTAACCGGTCCTCTGGAGTACAAATACCGCGTGATATTTGTACTCGTCTTCTGTTGTCACGAAGCTCTCTAGAACCTCTAATTTCATTGGATCTTGTTGGCACGAAGCTCTATTGTTTTAGGGCTAGGGTCCATTGTTACCATTGTTTGTATATAATTTTCTCAACCAATCCTGTGAGACGTTCCGAAGAGCTTCGTGGCGGCCCCTCGTCTTAAGCCTTATTTGTACTCTGCGAAGTACAGTTGGATAATAAAGGTTGCAATTTCTAGTATAATGCGAATGTAACTGGCTTGCAAGAGTAAACATATTACGAAAATAATTAGGAAATAAACCTCTTTTAAATAGATACATAAGTTTACCTATCTGGTAGAAATAAAATCAAAGAATTTCAAAATCCCGTATTTTTTGAAAAGAACATCAGTGTGAGAATCGAAAGAAACTTTGGAAATTATTCTTATCATCTTCTTTTGCAAAATAAACACGCGACTTAAATTACTCTGATATATCGATCCCCACGCCGAAGTGAGACGCAATATTTAAGTAAGGATAAACTAGCCTATAATACAAGCAGTGTAAGGAAGTTTTGGGAAGGCAAAAACTTGACTTGTAAATAATACCTATAGATTTTGATATGTTTCTGCAGACGCTAAGAATATGAGGTTTCCATGATAAAGGTTCATATAACACCTAAAAATACTGTCTCTTTCACACAAACAATGTTATTTTTGTCAATCTGAATAGATGGATGAAGTGTTTGCCTCCTTTGGCGTGATCTTAAAACCATAAAATTTGACTTTTTAAAGTTAATTGACAGCTTATTAGCTCGACACCACTGTGTTAATTTACGCATTTCAGAGTAAAGAGCTCAGAAAGTGAATGAAAATCTTTGTGAGAAAAAATATATTTGTGTCGTCAGCCAAAAGAATAAAGTCCACCACCTTTGATACATTGCAGAGATCATTTATATAGAGCAGAAGGAGGAGGGGGCCTAATATAGAGCCCTGGGGCACCCCACACTTAATTTGGCAAGACTTCAAACAGATACCGCTAAATTCCACATATTGTTGTCTTCCACTTAGATCGCTTTCAAACCATCTAAGTGCGATGCCTCGAACACCATAATTCTCTAGTTTTGATATTAGAATATGATGATCAAATATGATGATCGACGGGATGTGGCATGACATGCATGACTATAGTCACGTGATCAGCAAGTCACGTGAACCGTGGTGCCTTGTCACAGAGCAGAAAACCGGAACTGGAAAGTTTTGTTGTAGTTTCAGCCCGTAGCTCTGTGATTTTATTGTCATCACAGCTCAACACCGCTGATCCTTGATTCGGTGATCCTTGATCCTTGATCCAGTCTTTCGAGCAAACCAAAAGCTGCCCATGCGAATGTGTAGCTCATGCAAAAAGCTGTTTTCTGGTGTACTTTGTTGAGAAATTTCAGAAAAAGTGCACTTACTGACAGACATATTTGATATTCAGAATGATGTTATTTTTAGAGTGCATCGAGACTCAATGAAAAATTGGAATTATATTGTGGAATGTCCTTGAAGAAATAGAATTAACTAATATTTTTGGTCCAAAAAGAGTAGCATACCCTTTTATCACATTGC
>JAHPZR010045099.1:0-5000 GCA_019787425.1 Platygyra sinensis | reverse complement strand
TGAAGGGGAACAGGCCTAAAACACAGCGAAAAAAGGAAAGAAAAAAATAAGATAGATCACAAGCATACCCCCAAAACAGGGAACTCAACCCTCTGTTGACCCCAGGCTCTGAACCAGGTCCGGAATTGAGACACTAAAGAGGTCCCTCTGAGGTCAACGGAGAGGAGGAAAATTACCCAACCCAAAGGAAGAAAGAAAAACAAAACAAAAACAAAGAAATGCGAATGAAACATACAAATTTACTGAAAAGGTCGTATAAAGGTTACACACAGATGTTCACTGGCGTCCGCGACCCCAGCCACCAGCGTACCCAGTCTTACAATTACACGCTATGTGGCCCCAACCATGACAGCTATAGCACTCGACCGAGTAAGGTGACAAACGACGCCGAGTGCGGTTATCGTGAGAGCCAGATGGTTGCGACCTGGAAACCCCCTTTAAAATGAAAGTCGCCTCTTTGGGCATTTTGGCCCTAAGGGGGTCACCAACCAAACCGAGCATCAGGCGTTACAAGTGACCAGACTCGAGGGAGGCTTGCCTTGCCTTGACTTCGTCTAGCGCTGCCCAATATTCTTCGGCCTTATCGTGGGCTTGCGTCCTCGCTAGGCGTACCAAGGATTCCAGCAACTCTATTGCTTTATGACGATCAAAAAAGGACGCAGCCTGTTTAAATGCCTTATGAGGGCTGTTAGCGCTTTAGCGCAACTTGCAACAACCTTCTCCTGCTCCAAGAGCCTAACTTTTTCCTCCAGCTGTCAGAGTCGCTCGTCCGGCTAGAAAAAAACGAGGGAAACATAAAAAATGAAGGATGGGTAATAAACACGAGAACCTCAACGCAAAACGCATACGCAAACCTATAACTCCCTGCCGGCTCTCCAGGCTACGCCAGTAGAAAGTCGAGCTTAAACAGAACTATATTACGGCTCTCCAGGCCGCTGGCTTTCCCGTCCGCACCAGTACAAGTGGAGCGGACTCGAGTTAAACTCATGTTAAACAGCTCCCCACGCTGCTGGCTCTCCGGGCCACACTGGCATAAGCTCATATTTTAACGAAATCATGAAGCGGCTCTCCAGGCCGCTGGCCCTCTAGGCCACACTGGCATAAACACATAGTCTAAAGTCACGGCTTTCCAGACCGTTGGCTCTTAAGGCCACGCAAGCATAGCTAATATTTAACAAAATTATGTGACGGCTCTCCAGGTCGCAGGTAGCGCAGGCCACCGAACACTCACACTCTAATAGAACTATGATACAGCTCTACAGGCCGCGGGCTCTCTAGGCCACACTGGTATGAAACGTACCGAGCAGAACTATGCAACGGCTCCCCATGCCATAATGGAATAAACAAATATTTTAATAACAGAACTAAGCCATGGGGCCTCAGGCCGCAAGACCTTTTGTTTGCTCGCAGCAGTCGGTTAAAGTCCCCCAAGGGTACGCCAAAAACACCAAAAAAAACAGAAACACCTAACAGAAAAGGAGGCAGTTAACTAAGCAAATGAGCGGCTATACAAAAGGGGCGCGACACAACGCAAAAAAGAAAGGAAGTGATAGCGGCCAACTTCTATAGGTGCACAATTAGCAAGCTAACGAAACAAATCGATCGCCAACGACAGAAAAAGCCTTTGCCTAATTAAGAAACTTTGCATGCATAACAGCTAAATAAACAGCTCCAAATTAAAGGATATGGAAACGGAAAACAAAAGCTAACGAACATGATAATGAACCAAGAGAAAATGAGACGCAAACTAGCCAAAAAACAAAATACATGCGGAAAACGGCTAAACACTCCGCAAGACGACAAAAAAACTAAAAGATGCAAAAGCGGTACGAAATAATATAGAAACTGGGGAAGGAGAGAGACCCAAACACACGGGACTGAAACCTATAGACGCTAAACCTACCCCACAGAAAGTAAGATTGGCAACGTGACTACGAAAATAACCTCGCGTTCAGCTGCAGGAGCGGGAACGTCTAAAGGATCCACAACTGGTGCAGGAACTACTGGATTCGGAGCTGCTGGTGCAGCAGCAGGCGGCGGAGGCAAAGCCGGTTCTTCGTGGTGAGCCATAGCAAACGAAGCTGGTGGCGGTTGTTCAGCTCGAAGAACCTTAAACGCCCCTTTCACCGAACTCTGTAGAACTGGCCAGGAGGCGGCTAAAACCGAGCTATTTGAAGCGAGGGCCGCAAGGCACTATGCGCGGGAGCATGCAGGCCCAGCAAGAAGGAATTTAACTAATTTAAAACCCTCCCGTGCTATGGGCTAATTATGTATGCAGTGAGAATAGTCAGGAAGTCGATAGCTTACCTTTGTGAGATGAAAAATCCAGAAAACAGGGGAAAAGAATTTTCGGCTGAAAACCTTCTTGATTTAGGCGCGAATTTGCTCTACAAACGGAGAAAGCTTCGCCTTATACAAGCAGGGAGAGAATGAGAAAGCAGCGAAAAACAGGGTTTTTATACCCGCGGATCGGATCGAAAGTGCAGGTGTCGAATTTCATCCGATCCGCCATCCGCCACAGTTGTGTTTCTTTTTTGGCAAAAAACGAACTTGGGCCAGTAAAGATTTCTTCCAAAAGCCTAAAAATGGCACAGTTGGTTAGATCTCAACACTGTCTACTTAACTGCAGCGAAAAATGCGGGAGAAAATCAGTCCACGGTGAGTTATTAACAAAAAAAAACGAAAAAAAATTTAGTCGGATCGAAAATTACAGACTTTTGTATGGGACACGTTTAGCTTCATAACTCAGCCAGGATTTTACCTATGACCACAAACGTTGCAACGCGTAGAGAGCACACCAGAGGCATCATGACTAAAGTTCGATAATGTTTCAACTCGTTTTCCCGGCAAAGTTGAAATTCGACCTCTTAAAGGGCACAACCCCTCTCCCCCATCTTGTTTTTTCAGTTCTGTTTCTCTTCTCGACAAAATCGCAACTCACGCTGTACAAATGTGTTATGTTTCATTCGCATTTCTTTGTTTTTGTTTTGTTTTTCTTTCTTCCTTTGGGTTGGGTAATTTTCTCCTCTCCGTTGACCTCAGAGGGACCTCTTTAGTGTCTCAATTCCGGACCTGGTTCAGAGCCTGGGGTCAACAGAGGGTTGAGTTCCCTGTTTGGGGTATGCTTGTGATCTATCTTATTTTTTTCTTTCCTTTTTCGCTGTGTTTTAGGCCTGTTCCCTTCATTCGCCTCAGGATATGCATTGCCCAGGGCCATATCTCTTCTGGGAACATTCCTCTGCGTTCTATTACACAGGGAGCCCCTCCCTTGCCTCCTCCAGATCTAGTGGCATCCCGACCTGGTTTAGCCGACCTCGCCCTCTTGCATTTTTACGACCCAAGCCACTTCAGGGCTGGCAATATCCATGGCAAGTCCTACGTTAGTAGTCATAGAGGGTCAGAATTAAGCCTTGTTACTGCGTTCCCTTGCGTTCCGTGTGCGTTCCCTTTGGATTCCCTCAAGAAAGTGCGTTGCCTTTATTAATAGGCATAACGGTCGAGTCCATGACGTCATCTATTGTTATAACTTAGGGAAGAATGCGTTCCTCCATACTAATGAAGTGTCTAGCTAGCTAGGTAAAATGCGTTCCTCCATACTAATAAGCGTCACTCTAGTACAATACAAACAATAAACTTGCCTAAACTTGCCCGCCTCTATTAACCCTGATTGGAAAAAATCTCTTATGTGTTAAAATTACAAGCGGCGAATTTTAACGAAAGCGTTATATTTCTCGCAATCGCTTTGCTAGGAAATAATTCGTTCGAGTTCGTTGTTTAGAAAATTCTGTTCCCTGTTTATCAGCATGGCTTTCGTTACCGATGTTCGCGAATTTCAAGCTCTTTTGGAAGCTTGTTTACCTGTCCGTGATCGGGAAACGTTGACAAGCGCAAATTTTTGAAAGCGTAATAAGGTTCTCGAGCTTTCTTTGAAAACTTTCTCCGATTTTCGAAACGTTAATTTGCCCGGACTCTTTTAACCCCGATTGGTTTAGGTAGAATCTATCATGCTTTTATTCTCAGCTTTGCTGACGAGAGAGAATTAAACTCTTAGCTAACTGCTCGAGTTTTCCGCTCCGTTAGTCACGCACTGAACTCCACTTTTAACGCTAGATTTGCATACTGACAAACTCGAACGGAGAAACCCATGGGACAGCTCTATCATTGAAATTACAACAATAGCACTTCGGAGCGCTTAATTTAAACACGCGACAATAAATATTTTTGAACAGCACGTTTTCTTAAGAGACTTTATTGCTTGTTAATAGCGATATGATTCAAATACACAGAGATTTGAAATGAATAAAAAATACATTTATTGACAACGAAAGCTCCAACAACTACAAAGTGTTTAACACAAAGTAAATCAGGAAATTAGGATGCAATGAACAATAAGACTGAAGTCCCCTTAACAAAGAAATAAACTGCAATAGAACAACACACTAGATATCGGTTTGAAATACATTTTTATTGAGAACAAAACACAGTAGTTCTAGTCTTCATCTTGTGGAATGGGTTGCTTCACAAACAATCGATTAAGCAAGAATTTCCGCTTATCAATGGCTAGTTCTGTCGATTCTAACCAATCAAATCCATCTGTATCTTTCAGATCTTTTTGGGTTTCCATCACTTTTTGGAAGGTGTAATCTTTCTTCATCGCTCGCATCCACTGCAAATACTCTAAAAATACTTTTCTCAGTTCTTTTCTGTAGAGAGGAAGGAGAGCGTTCTGCGCTTTAAGATGAGCTACATTTTCCGAATCTCCGTTCCTTTCGTACTCGTCGACCAAAGCATTGAACTGAACCTCGTGGCGTTCCTGCGCTTCATCTAATATGCGCGACCAAGGGTTTAAGCGCTCTGTCACTTCTTGGGAAGAATCCGTTTCTTGGCTAGATTGGGAAGAATCCGTTTCTTGGCTAGATTGAGAGTCTTCACTGTCTTCGTAATATCCATTACCTCGTTGAAGAAGGCAGTATTTATAACCGTCGCTCCAAGACATTTTT
>JAHPZR010045097.1:10000-11682 GCA_019787425.1 Platygyra sinensis | reverse complement strand
CTTCAGTCAGTTTGCCATAATCCCGGCACATTAAATTTCTATGATTACACAACAAGAAAGCCACACAATTTGTAACCGCAACTTTTAACCTATGTCTTAAACAGGGTATCAAAAATGGGGATTCTGTCTTAAACAGGGTAGGAAAATCAGCGATATTTGTCTTAAACAACGAGTCGATTACACAATTGTCGTAGCGAAATGGCGAATGTCCTACCTCCATTTCCTTCATTTTCCGTTAACGAATACAACGCTTCAGTCGGCCCACGCTGGCACAGGCGGCCCAAGCGCGAGATGAGAGGAAATAAATAAATGTAAATGAAACGTACGCGAACGTGACTCTTGCCTCCGAGCGGTGTTGTGTTACAAAGATGCGATTTACAAGGGATTGTATGGGAACTTCACGGGTTTGCTTTAAATAGCTAAAATGTAAAGTTATGTGAATAAAACTGACTTACCTTACTTTCCTTTCGTATTCTTTGTTGTTTCACGGTGTTTGAGGCCGTTTTGAAGCGTTTTCAGCGAGTTAGCACTGGTGGTGGTGTCCCACTAGAAAAAAAAATCCATACATTTTGCGGACACTTGTCCGGAAAGCCATACATTTCTTTGCAAATTTTAAAGTTTTTGAATGGCTGTATCTTGTTCAATATTGGCCCAATTAACACGAAACTTAAAGATTTTGTAAAGCTCGGTGGCTCTGTATTGTCGAAGAAAGGTGAACAACTCTTGCTTCCAGTTCTTGCCTTGCATGACAGCTGTCCTGATTGCTTTCTCTAAGGTCTTCATCAGTCTCTCCGCTTCTCCATTTGCTCTGGGCCATTCAGGAGTTATTCTGCGATGCGTGAAACCAAGCTGAGTGGCAAACATCTGAAAGCTTTCACTATTAAATGGCGGACCATTGTCTGTTCTTACTATTTCAGGGATTCCCTGCCTGGTAAAGATACTGTCAAGGTGAGGAATCACCGCCTTTGCTGATGTTGACCTCAAGATTTCAACTTCTGGATACCGACTGAAGTCGTCAGTCACAACTAGCAAATAGTCTCCACTTGGAAAGGGGCCACAGAAGTCGACAGAGAGCTCCTGCCACGGGTCCAGTGGTAGGGGGGACATGTGTAGAGGCTCACATACTGGCTTTGGATCATGGTTTGCAGCTTGACATGACAGGTATCCTTTGACCACTTCCTCCACCATTCTGTCTATCCCCGGAAACCACACTGAATCTCGCAGAAAACGCTTCGTCTTGACAATCCCCTGGTGACCACTGTGAGCTAGCATGATCATTCGACCTCGTAACTTCTCAGGAACTATTATGCGGATTCCTCTCAGAATTACGCCATTTGATACTGACAACTCCTGTTTGATCTGTTGGTACTGACTGACATCCAGTTTTCCAGCTTCGTGCCACTTTTGGGTTGCTATCACTCTTGCTAGACGCTGCAATGTTTCATCAGCTGCTGTCGCATCTTTCACTTCTTGAAGCGTAACGGCAGGGGGGACAGCATTATTGGTTACAAAGTTAATATAGGCGTCAACTCTTGATAAATGATGGGAAGCTTGCGATTCTTTGAGATCTGGATGACGACTCATGTAATCGGCTGGATTGTTTGCCCCTGGCTTGTAAACCACATTGGTTTTGTATGGCTGAAGGCGCAGCTGTAACCTCTCAAGTCTCGCAGTCGCTTTGC
>JAHPZR010045097.1:0-5000 GCA_019787425.1 Platygyra sinensis | reverse complement strand
CGCTTAGAACGAGAGAAACATACAGCTTGTTATCTTGTTTTGTGTGTTACATGTATGCGGTAATAGCATATTTTCATCCCGCTAAATCGTTCCACAGAGAACATAAACATGCTTGTCGTCTTTGGCCGTCCTTTTGTGTTATGTTAACTGCGAAAAAATCGCAAATTTTGTAAAATCCGCAGGTCCGCACGTTGGCACTAGTAAGTGGAATTTGCATTACAAAAAAGTGCAAAAAATCGCAAATTTCACAATGACTTATTGAAAAATCGTGAAGGTAGCGAAAAATCGTAAATTTTGTGAATTTTGTAAAATCCGCAAGCCGGTGCTTGCTGACTCGATTAGCATAAAATTGTAAATTTCAGCACAACGTACCGAAAAATCGTTGAGGCAGCAGATTTTTGTGTATCTTGTAGAGTTTAACGAAAAATCGCAAAATTTGTAACTGCGTTCAATCCTGGACATAATAGGACAACGCGGCATCAAAAGTTTTGCGTCCACACTAAGCGGGAAGAATTAAAAACGCAACAATTACTGCTGGTCATTTTTGACTTGAGATTGAGTAAAACCAGGGCAGGAAAAGATTCCTTCGGTTTGAGGAGCGTTATCGAAGGACGGCAGGTCTAACCAGAGTAATGAAGCTCCGTTTTCAACTTCCTCCAGCGTAGTGTTGACGAGACCTGAGTAGACCTTAACTAGAGCTATGCACGTTCATTGTCAAAAACAATCTGTTGCTACTCTCTCGGCATTTCAATCTGATCCATGATTATTTTCATAATTTAAACAGTAAGGTCATATTCATTTCCTGGAATTGTGTATCCAATATGTTATCTGTACAAGTCGAAGTAGGCTGCGAACATATGAATGTTGTGCCGCGTAGCACGATGAACACAAATGGTGCAACAGAGAATTAACTCTGAAGTGTAAATTAAAGTGAGGCCCTATGCGCCATCTTGGCGCCAGGGACAGGTGAAGGTGAAATGAAAGTGCTAGGTGAAACCCATGAAAGACCCACTGGGCGTTAGCCCTAGTAAAGGGAATCAGGAAATCACACGAGGTAAGGAAAAAAATTCTTTTGACCTCGGTAGATCTACTGTTCCTCTGCCGAATGTGCTACGAGGTCGGACAGAAAAACAGGGAACGATTTAGGTGGTGAATCGCGGCGAAGAGAGAGTAAGGGTACATACGAATGTTGTGCCGCGTAGCACTATGAACATAAATGGTGCAACAGAGAATTAACTCTGAAGTGTAAATTAAAGTGCTATGTGAAACCCATGAAAGACTCACTGGGCGTTAGCCCTAGTAAAGGGAATCGGGGAACCACACGAGGTAAAGAAAGTCTGTGAACAGTCTACTTCTGAAAACTGAAGCAATTGTCGCAACTTTTCAGAGGGCCGGTTGAAAAAGGCTTTTCAGTCTCCGTTTCAGTCTACCCGCGCCCAAGCTAAGATAGTTTTCTTTTTCGACGTTACGCGGAAATGTTTTCGTGTCTGATTATTTCTTTAGTGCTGTTTTAAATAATAATTTTGCTGCAAGATCTTATTACTCACCTAGTATGTGTGTATAGAACATTAAATCAATCAGTCAATAAATAAGATACCCTAAAAATCTAAAGGGTGACACCACTGCACTAGTCAGGGGTGCAGCCGACACGTTCGTCCCCGTTGTTTCCACCTGCTGGTTTCAGGTGTTTTCGCGTCCGGCCTTCGTGCACTTAGTTTTCACTCTTCAGTCAGTTTGCCATAATCCCGGCACATCTGTCGGTTGACATTAGGAAGTTTTAATCCATTTTCAAACGAAAACGGAGCTGTTTTGCTCCGTTTTCAGAAAGATTTGCGTCCACGCTTATCGTTTTCGTATCGTTTTCGCCCGTCCACACTACAACGCTGTATCCGTTTTGAAAACGCTTTTATACCTCAGTGCGCGCGCTCAAATGAACTCGACGCATGCGCATTTCAATATATCGGCCCGCGAAATAGGCCATTTCCGAATTACCTTTAGCCTCTTTTTCAAACCGAGTCTTGGTGCTCATCCTTTCATATGAAAATGAGTTAAATTTACATGTGAATGAAAACTCATTTTCATATGAAAGGATGAGCACCAAGACTCGGTTTGAAACAGAGGCTAAAGGTAATTCAGAAATGGCCTATTGGCTCCATTGTTGATACTCACGGTCGAGTGGTCTGGCGCCTGGTCGTGTCTATTTTGATGACGTCACCGTTTTCAGATAGCATCGTTTTCTCCGTCCACACTAGAAAACAGCGTTTTCAAAAAGCATCGTTTTCAAATCGCTCCACTCTGGAGAGCGCTTTCGAATGACTCCGTTTTCGGTGATCGTTTTCGGCGTTGTAGTGTGGACGATAGCCGTATCCGGAGCAAAACAGTTCCGTTTTCGTTTGAAAACGGATTAGTGTGGACGGGGCCTGAGCAAACCAAGACGACGACGGCAACGAGATCGTCGCCAAACATAAGGTTTAATGAGCAAAACAATGGCTGTGCACGTGCGTTATAAATCCTTATACATTTCTTTGCCGTCCTCTCCAAAACAACAACGTGAAATGACCAAATTCTGCGTCGTCTACGAAACGTGGACGACGGTGGCTAATTTTTCGTATTTATTTGGAATTGAACTCCGTCATTGCATATTTAGCTTAAGCACGTTTTTTAGAGCCATTGGCGAACTGAACAGATGTAGACAGTGGCCAATTTCGTTGGTAAAATATAAATTCATTTTTTACTACGAGTAGTCCTCGGCGTCTTTGTCGTCGTTGCTTTTGAATAAACGCGTTTCATTTCAAGATGTGTCTGGATGCGTCCTGGAGGCAAAATGGTGACTCGTTGCATGGATTTACATGTAATCTTTATCGTCGCACTAACACCGCATGTAACACTTGCGATAGCTTTTAGTCGGACATAAGCGGGTCTTACGTTATAACACAACTCGCTATGTCACTGATGCGAAACTGAAGAAATTTCTAGTGTTCACATTTCCCAAACCAATTTGATGATCAATCCGATCAAATAGCCAAGAACAACAAATCATAGCTATTTTAAGATGATTTCCGCAAAACATTCGACTAATAATAGCAAAAATAAAGTTACCAAAAAACCCTCATAGCATGGTAATATTTTGAATCAAGGTGAGAAGAACTTATCGAGGCTGACCCCGGGAGAGAAAATTGAACGTGAAGTTATACATATTACATTTAAAACGCACGTTTCGCGTTCGTTGAAAACACAACAACAAACTCATTAAGCATTTTTACGAGGTTTGGCATTACCTTTCTCGAGAATGCTTGAGGATTTAATCGCGGGGTCACCTAGAGACATGAATTACAGTGAGATGTTTTAAGTAATATTCAAAAAGTTACCGTGCTGTTAGTAGACTTTCAGTAAAAAATATTTTTGCACTTATTGCTCGAAGTATGGGCGGAATCCATCTAAATTCGCTTGTTCCCATAGCAATAAAATTGGAAAATAAAACAGGGGCGGATCCAGGATTTTTCTTAGGAGGGGGTGCACCTCTAAGGAATGACGTCACTGACCGGTGAGGTAAACAAATTTTAAAAGCAAATACGAAGAAGAAGGCTTCATCTCAGGAGGGGGGGGGGAAGGGGTGCGCACCCCCTGTGCCCTCCCCTTAGATTCGCTTCCGTAAAACGACTTGTCGTGTAACCATCACATAGAACCATCATGACCATTAAGCCGCTGCTGTGCACATTGGACACACGTTGCAATTGCTACACGTCATGGTCAAAAGCTGGGTCATTTCTGTCCTCTCTGTGTGGCTGAGACAGAGAGCACTGTTATAACTTGCATGCACTGAAACAAAAACAAGAGGGAACAGGTCTGGTAGCTATCTGTGCCTTTAGAAATTGTTTTTACCCTTCTGCATATTTTGAGCTTGAATTGTTAGCGTGCTGCTTCCTATGATGTCTACACGCGTCTTTTCAATTTTAAGGTAAGGTCCATTTCATTTCTAAAATAAGTCATTTTTAGAACTTGCACGAACATGCAAGAACGTTAAACGGATCTTCAACAAATAACATTGCCATATACAAAAAAATGCAAAATACAGCTAGCCTCATTTCAATATGACAGCGGCGCAAATCGAGCCCATATGTGCAGAACAGTTCAATACTCGAAAACTCAGGTATTTCTTTCAAGACTCTTGATCTTTTAAAGGACCATAGTCAGCCTCCACCATTTTCGATGACATTGAAATTATTGATATAGCATGGTGAAGTGAATTCTTATTGTTTTACTGTAAGCTGTGTTCCTAAAGGTATGTATAATTATATTGAGTAATTTCACAGTGATTTTTCTTCGTTTCGACAGGTTCCAAATAAAATATAAAAGCCAAATTCTCGCGTGTAAACAGAAACACAGGTGTGGCTGACTAGGGCCCTTTAACAGCAATCCCAAATTAGAATAATTTTCTCAGTATTATCTTCCTTGAAGGAGTAAATCTTTGTCCCCGCTATAATTCATGGTCTTAAAGACAGCACAATGAGCCAAGAATGATTCATCGGTATCTGTGAAAAGAAGAGGAATCAGTCAAGGTAAGAATGGGGAGTTAATGAGTTATTTGAAATCGCAGCAAAAAATCGGTGAGCGCGATACCTCACGTAACCAGTAGCCAGAGCCGAGAAACGCGTTACCAAAAGCGAGCGCGGGAAAACGTGTAACCAGTTGTAAGTGCGGGAAAACATGTAACCAGTTGTAAGCGCGGGAAAACGTGCAACCAGTTGTGAGCGCGGGAAAACATGTAACCAGTTGCAAGCGCGGAAAAACATATAACCAGTTGTAAGCGCGGGAAAACGTGCAACCAGTTGCAAGCGTGGGAAACCATGTAACCAGTTATAAGCGCGGGAAAACATGTAACCAGTTGCAAGCGCGGGAAAACATGTAACCAGTTGCAAGCACGGGAAAACATGTAACCAGTTGTGAGTGCGGGAAAACATGTAACCAGTTGTAAGCGCGGGAAAACATGTAACCAGTTG
>JAHPZR010045096.1:7500-22366 GCA_019787425.1 Platygyra sinensis | reverse complement strand
ACCACACTGTAATAATATCTGGGGAAGATCTAGGGGGAGTGTGCAGGGGTTCCGCACCCCTGAGATGACATGGGGCTTTTTAACAGAACTGGTATTCTGCAAAAAACCTCAGTTACATCATTCCTTAGTGGTGCATCCCCTCCTAAGAAAAATCCTGGATCCACCCTTTGAATATTATTCAAAGAAGTAAGGCTTGAGGGAATATTTTCAACACAAATATTAGCAAAATTAATAAACATCATCTCACCATTTTGTTTAATCATTTTTAAAAACATCTGGTGTAAAATTTTGTTAGTTCCCCTGGCCACCCCTACCAGGCCCCCACCCTACCCCACCTGGAAACTAGCATGGTTCCACCCTGGGGGAGGGGCATATGCAGCACATGGTTCAAAGATTCTGAAGTAAAAATATCACACGCCCCAGAGGAAATGGGAATTTAAGACTGAAGTTTTTACCAAGTGCTGCACCACCAACAGAGCCAATCACAGACCAGTGTTTAGTCCTCTCTGCTCTAGCCCTCTCTCTTTCGTGAGAATCTCTAACAGCTCCGGACAGGAGCGCAAATTGATCTCTCTCCAAAGCTTCCAAATGTTCATATTCACTCTTAATCCTTTTCTCTTCAACGAGAATCCGATGCTCTTCTGTCGCTAAAGCAAGATAACGTTCGTCATCGCGAGGAATCCGGTCCAACTTACGGCGCATCTCTTTCAGCTTATCCTGGACAGAGCTTAGAGAGGACCTTGCTGACTGAACCTGACCTCGAGTTATCATGAATTCGTTCTCTGCTTTCTTGACGCTCGTCTGAGCTTCTTGTACATCGGAAATCCCCACTAGATCATCGAAAGCTTGAACAAAGCCACCAAGTTTCTCATAAGAATACCGAAGTACGTTTTCACTCTTGATATATATGGCATTCGAAGCTTTGGAAAGCCACTCTCCCAGGAATTTCTGATCACGAGATTTTGTTCCATGAAGCAGGCGGCACCATAATTGCCAGTTGTTAGTTCTTGCTCCGTTTTGAAAGCAAAAGCTTTTTGAAGAAGTGTTTTAGGAGCTAGCATTATTATTATTGTTGTCGATTGCGTTAAAATAGTGAGAAATACTATTAAAATGTAACACTTTCCAATAGATTAAAACGCACCGGCATATTTGTCCACACTATCCGAGAGAAGATTGGGAAAGAAAGTAAAAATTTTGAAAGGGAGGGGTGGGGAGAGAGTCTTAAAGATGTTTTCACATAAAGTCAGCTGAGGTGTTTTTGTGATCTATGGCTTAGCTTTTAGATATCTATCTCTGAGAAAAACTGATTGTTTTGCTAAGATTTTATCTAAACCACTGCGTTAGTAAGCAGAACTTTGAACAGTTGACACTGTACCATCACCCTACCCCGATGAGGGTATATGAGAGAGCAACCTGGAAACAAACACAGAGTCGGAAAATAAATATGGCGATGCAATGTTTTCGTGGAGCAACGCAATGTCTGCACTATCGTATTTTGACTAATTATTGCTACTTCTATGGTCTTCAGCAAGGCACTTTCACTCACATAAGAGTTGTTGGAAGTATTTATAATCGACTAGATGGCTGTCAAGCGAAATTTTCTACCTCTTCTCCTAATGGAACGAGGTCCGGTGATTCGCGGATTCAAAAATTTCGTAAAGTCATCAACTCATTTGTTTCAGGAAGCAAGCAGTTGGGGAAAGATGTGAAGCTAATGTTTGAGATACAGAGGAAGCTGAAAAATAATGCTTACAACTGGGACAGTTTAAAAACAGAGGAAATAATCCATTTACATCAGGTAATAATTTGAGTGCGCTTTGTTATTGCCACCGGGCCCCTGTGGGACTCAAATGGAAGTGGGGGACCCCCGGCAGGTGAGGTTCCCACCTTAGTGGGGTAACCAATCTATCCATACAAAAACTTTTTTTTCCTTGACTGCATTCAAATGTTAGGTGGGGTATCCCACTAGGACAAGTTACCCAGTCAGCCAGTGTGGGTAACCTGTTACGGTGGAGTGAGTTTTCTTCATGTAAAATCTGCGCAGTGGGGTAGCTTTCCCAACCAGGGCAATCGAATAACTGTGCCAAAGTTACAACAACATGGCTACCAAACGCTATGAGGGTGGCAAGTTATTTTGATGATTTCACTGCCAAATTAAACCACTAAAACGCTGATGAAATTGACAGTACTGACGACAAGTGTGGAGTCGGATAGTCAGGCTAATCAGCGGACGACAGCCGCATTGGAGCAAAAAGCAGCTTCATCAGAACAAATGAAGTGTCGAGTCAATGTGACAACACAAAATGGAAGTCTGAGTATTCACTGAAATTTTGCGTATTGTGCAGAGGAAATCTACAAATTTGAGTTTCAGCACATGAAGCATTAGCAAGGCTACATTGTCTTTCACTGTTAAATAACTTTCAGGGTAAGTAGAAATATTTCTAGATATAACTAGGATAATGAAAGAGATATATTACCCCCTGGTGTGCTGGAATATGTTACAATAATTCTGTGAATATTAGTGTTTAACTTAGACATACTGAGGGGTGAGAACATATGATAAGAACAAAGATCATTCATTAGGAACGCTAAATAAATATTTCAATGACATCTGGAGATATTCTTTTGTTTTAAGATAACAATTATACTACAGTCAACTCTCTTATAAACAACTACCCTTGGTGCAAGATAAAGTGGTTGCTTACGGAAAGTGGTCACTTACCAGAAAAATCAACAAAAACTAATAAGCCCAGTGCTGGATGGACTGATCAATTACATGTACAAAACAAGATTACCTCATCAGTTAAAATTAGGCAAATAGAAACTAAGTTGTTTGATTTTTTTCACATGCAACAAGTTTCGGAAAAAGCACAATAGAGTGTCCTTGTCAATGTGTCTCTTGCAAATTAAAATCATCTGATCCAAATCTAAACCCAACAAAACCTACATCGTCTTTGTTTGCGTTCGACGAAGTGGAACGCAAGCCTAATTTTGTTGCATGACTATGGAGAGTTGGTTGCCCTGTGTAAGGTTATAGGCTGGAAAATCCACATTCCTGTAAGGGCACAAAAATGGCCACCCCGTCTAATTTTTGCAGGGGCATGTCACGGCACAGTTGTTAACTATGTCACGGCATTGTTATTAACTATAGTCACGGCCAGTAAACTGGTACCGTAAGTGAGACATGTGACGAATATGTGAGCATGTGAGCAGGCAATGTAGACTTTGGTCCTTCTTTCAATGCGATCTCAGAGATAGCGTTGGATTCTTTCGTCATGGAATTTTGAGGCTGAGTAGTATTATATTCAATAGTCCTTTCCAGTATGATGTTATTTAAACGTTCGTTCGGGCTCACGATGAGCTCGTTTATTTTATATGTTCACGAACACGATCGCCTAGGCTTTGGGATGTTAACTGTGTAAACAGTTCTATAAATCCCCAGGCTGTATTTGATTGCATTTGTGGATTTAGTTCCAATTGCGACAGAAAAGGTCAGTAGTATCCGGTTGAATATTATTTGGAATCAATGGAAGAGTACTCTGAAGGAAAGATCCATAAGAGTGAACCTGAACCAGGGAATGGAAATGTAAATACTGTGTGCTTTGTTAATCAGGCCAGGGGAAATACTTGAATGAGTCGCACAGGGTTTGTTTATGCGATGAATGACCACGCAATTGCAAATGTTTACTCAGTTATATTAGAGCTTCCTGCTTAGGATAATGTTCGTAAAAAATATACTTTTACAAATTAGCTTTTGCGCTTGAACATTACAAGACAATGTGACAATGTTTAGCACGAAATTTGAAAGCTGATGTAAACTTTTTAGTCCTATTAAACTTGTGAGTCTACGGAAACTGGCACCGTCACACAACACAGTCTTCAATTAGACTGGCATGGACTTTGTCACTGAAATATCTTTCTGTAAAACTCTGGTTGTTGATGAAAAAAGGTTGGTTTTTAGAGGTTGAGAGTCAGCTAGGGAAATCATTTAAGCTATCTGTATAAACATTTATACGGCGTCAAACGCACTCTCATAATCTTTGATTACTACTAGTAAGTTAACTGTTATTATCTGTCTTCAGTCCAGTTAGTGTTATTAAAAAATGAAGTTTTGTCACTTCTGTGTAAAGATTTTCTAACCATCATATGTGATCATGTTGGGTAGTCACTTACTGGAAACAGAAATTAAAAAAAGAAAATGTCAAACTTCTGACCTAAAAACTGGTTGTGTCTGCTTAAGAAATCTGAGTAGCGGTTGCATATGAGAGAGCTCTTGGAACAATATTTGACTGAGAAATAAAACAGTTATTTGCAAGGTGGTTGCTTATGGGAGGTGGTTGCTTACCGGAAGTGGTTGCTATGAGAGAGTTAACTGCACTAGAAACTGACAAATAAGTTGTAGGAGTAGTAGTATAGGGTCAATATTTCCATGACCTTCCTTGGGAATGGAATGAGTGTGTGACTCAATCTGTACATTATTCTAGACAAGAAAAGACCTTGTGAAGAGCTTGCCTGTTGTAGTGGGATTCTTCATACCATTCCTGGGCTATGCAGTTCCATTTGTAGCGTAAGTGTTGAGGATTAGAGTATGAAACTTTTGTTTTGTTTTGTAGATAGTTTGAATAGGTTGATCAAGGTTACTATGGAAGATGGGTGAAAGGAAGCCAGCCATTTTAGAATTTATTTTGTTTTGCTGAATAGACTGATATGTTTCAAAACAAGTCCTGATGCAAAATCTCAGACATGAAAATGCATTGTTCAAAGGGCTGTAACCCGTAGCACCTGTTACATTTGAGCATGCTTAATGGACCCCTGGTGTTGCAGGTAAATGTGGCTGTAGTTGGTAGATTTCACCCATGAGGTAACACGTTTGTTACGGGTGAGAAGATTAGGTGAATCAAACTTAAATGACAATCCTGGACTTCATATGAGTTCAGAATGTGTTTTCAAACAAAGAGAAGGTAGAATGTAAATAGTCCATCACTTATATCCAGATAATTTGATGAAAACTGGCAGGATATAGTAGGTATTACATTTGAGTGTATCACAGGCGTCGTCATCATCTGAATGAGCATTTTGCATCATGCTACAGAGTACACTGGAAAATAAACCACAGACAACAAAAAATGGAAAATAGACCAGTGCTTGTTTCACTCGCAGGTTCTTTTATTCATTTTTTTATTGGAGGTTACTGATTCTTTCATTTTCATTCTTTTGAATGAAAATGAAAGAATAAGTATTCAAATTCTCATTTTCTTCATACAGCACATATATATTTCCTATAGTGGCTCTGACCACTCCATGGTCCTGTTTCGAAGTGATAAGTTGTTCCAGACCTATATTTGTCTGTCCACCTAAGTTATCATAATTTTATCGCATTTGCTACTTTCAGCTTCCTTTATCCAAAGCAACTGTTATCCCATCATTATTGGCAACCTCACCAGCAGAAGAAGTTTGAACTACAGGATGCAAGAAGAAGACAGAAACATCACCTTCCTATTGTGAGAGAAATTGGAAGACTGGCACTGAGTTATAAAGCAAGTAGATGCTCCAAAGACTTAATGTCAACTTCAGTTAAGGTAAACTTGGGTTTTGCGGCTGTAATGTGCTTTACAATAAAGCTCCCAAAGTAATGCCCCCCCCCCTCTCCCTAACCTGCGAGAGCATCTGTTTTGAGAGGGCTGTTAGTCCACATGTTATGATCTGTTTGTTGTCATTAATTACTGCTTCTTTGCCATTATTTTTCGTAAGGCTGTAAACAAACAACATCCATCCAATGAAGAGCTTTTAAGCATGACAGAGTTCTTTAAGGGAGAACTTCTTGGTTTTGACCATTTACCACGCTATCACTTGGTGAGTGATGTTTTACCACAGTAGCCCCTTTTGCAAGAGCTGGTCATGTGACTTGCTTTTCAAGAACACACTGATTAAGTCACTGGTAATAACGTATAATGTTATCATATTGTAATGGAAAGTAAGAGGTTTTGCACAGCAGCCATGTTGCATGACAGGAACAATAAATTCTTTTTCTTATGGGGAAAAATGTGCTTTCTAATGCAAACATTTTGAATTCATTCTTCCTGCCATGCAACATGGCTGCCGTGCAAAACCTCTATTAACCTAACTTGTATATGCAAATTCCCAGGTTTATATCCTTTATGGGGAATTTTTTATGGATGTGGGAAATTTGCATGCAAAGAAGACACTGTCCTCCAGTAGTGTTCCACACAAATCCTTGAAATTTTGAAAGTTTTCAAGTTGCCATGAAATCTTTGATCTTTGGTTTAAGGGTCTAGTATTGTCCATTCTTCCTAGTATTTTACATACCCCTCTTTCTGTCTCCATAAGTACAATGTATATGCCAGCGGCTTCCTTTTGTAGTGATTAAAGGGCCCTAGTCAGCCACACCTTTGTTTTTGTTTACATACGAGAGTTTGGCTATTATATTTTATTCAAAGCACGTCAAAACAAAGGAAACCACTGTGGAACTACAACAGTTAATCAAACACACTTTCCGGAACACAACTTACAGTAAGGCAATAAGATTTCGCTTCACCATGCAATGTCAATAATTTCGATGGCATCGAAAATGGCGGAGGCTGACTAGGGTCCTTTAATAACGGAACATGTTTCTGGAGGACAAAGCTTCCTTGCTTCCCCACAAAACCTTGTAAATTTTGCAATAATATTGATCAGTCATCATTCAATATCTACCAGGATACAAAGCATTGATCTCAAAAGGGTGTTTTGGCTAAAACATGCTCTTTCTACAGTGCTGTAGTTCTTAAATTCCTTTACATATAGCTGTAACATAAACATTAGAATGTATTGTTCATATGACCAGCTGTTGCAAAAGGCTATTACTTAACCTTGTGACTCGTAAGTGCATTGGTAAGTGCAACTGAAACTAACTTTTCTTGGAAAGGCTGGTTTATCACTTTACTACTGTTCTTTGGACAAAAGTTTTAGGTTAAAACTTTCCTGACTGTACAAATTTTAATACAGTATAACATTATAATTGTAATGCATGAATATTTCACAGAAAAAACTCAGTCATGTTTGGCTAATCAGTCCCTGGCTGCCAAAACCAGTTCTGCGAGCTCGTCTGAAACATGTGTTGAAATCAATTAAGAAGGAAGATGAGGCTTTAAAAAGAGAAGGTCTGGAGAATCTGCAAGAGGAACAGTTGAAAGCGGTGAGCGTCATTAAAAAACATTGTCATTGCTCTCCTTGCTGTGAAAGGCATTTTTCTTTGTGTGTGTATGAAAAGCTTCTCGGACTTTGAAAACTATGGTTATTTAAAAATCCAGAAAAAAAAAATGATGGGTCTTTTGTAAAAGGTCACACTATGTTAAATGTTTACAGTAAATGTGGATGTAACCCCTACTTACATATTAAATTTTGGTCAACTATTTTAATATTCTGGCCTTGTGATCGCTGAAGTGTATAAATTGCAAACTGTGAACTTTGTTAAATCTGGTCTCTAATGTTAACCCTTGAAAAAATTTCACCAGAACTCTGGGGTCTTTTTGATATTGCGTTTTCATTTCAACGAAAGCAGGGAATTGTCTTTTACTAACTTTAATAAACTGTTTTCAAAAAATTACCAGTAGCTAGTATCCTCTTGACATGGGTATTCTTTTTGCAAATATAATGGCAGAACAATGTCGGCAAGAGAAATATTTATATGCTTTTGTAACATGGTGTAGTAATCCCCATTCTTGGTAGGTTTGTCACTCAAGAGGTCTGGACACGACTGATGTTGACCCAGAGGCACTGGTACGTTGGCTAGCTGATTGGGTGGAGTTGTCAGATGCTGCTGGAGGTAAGATTTGTTGTGAGAAATGGCACCGTTTCCATGGCAAGTGTTGTGCTACCTTACTTTTATTGCAGATTTTGCCCATCATTTCCTGCACTCACCAGCCTCAAGTTTCCCAATGTTTGCATCTGGTTACAAATAGATATTTGCCCCTTATAAGCTTTTTCTAAATTAAACAAAAAAAAAACGTTTTATCGCATTTGTAACTGGTTGCACTTTCTCCAATGCTTGCAACTGATTGCATGTTTTCCCGCATTTGCAATTGGTTATGTGTTTTCTCACGCTGTTATAACAACTTTATTTGCACCAAAAATACATAAATGTGTACATGCAAATAGGGTGCCAGCAAGGAAGAACTTGCATATAGCTTGGTACTGGTAGTATGTTTTCCCTCGCTTTCAACTGGTTGCACATTTTTCGGTTCAATATCAGTATTTGGGAAACTGCTCACCTACCCCTCCCCTAATCCAACAGTAACACTAACTTATTAACATATTATAACATGTTGGGTTAGGGGAGGGGTAGGTGCGCAGTTGCCCAGATACTGATATTGATACCATTTTCCGCCCTTTCAACTGGTTGCACTTTTTCCAGCGCTTTCAAATGGTTGCTTGTTTTCCCTTGCTTGCAACTGGTTGCATGTTTTCCAACGCTTTCAAATGGTTGCCTGTTTTCCCGCGCTTGCAACTGGCTGCACGTTTTCCCGCACTTACAACTGGTTACATGTTTTCCCGCGCTTACAACTGGTTACATGTTTTCCCGCACTCACAACTGGTTACATGTTTTCCCGCGCTTGCAACTGGTTACATGTTTTCCTGTGCTTGCAACTAGTTACATGTTTTCCCGCGCTTACAACTGGTTACATGTTTTCCTATGGCGTACCATCGGGGCCAAAATTCAACTTTTGAATTTTGCTTGTACGTTTGGCATTCGATGTTGTAGTTTTACAATTTGTACTTACATCTGCAATTCAACATTTAAGTTTGCAATTTCTCTACACCAATTGACGATTTGACATTGTTTGTTTCACAATTCAACATCCAAGTTTACGCAGTTCAACATTCAACTTTGAAAAATGCATGTTTTCGATATCCAACCGCAATCCAGTTAATGACAGTCAGTGTGGGCTCAGAAAACTATCAAAATTCTCCCTGTGTAGGGGCTAGCAAAGGCACTGTCACGCTACCCTAGACAGTAGCTTTTACCACGTAAAAATGGCGCCGTAGTCATTCTTTTTACACCCAACACGCGATCGTACGTAAGTAATTTATTTGTAAGTTTAGATACACCACATTCATATATCTCACTGTCCTTTCTGGCTTTTGCCGCCTATGAACGTTGTGTGACCATAAAGTATTTTATCTGGTGAGATTGAGACGAATTTCAATCATTTGTGTATTTATTTCCAGGTGTCTGAGTTTTCGTGACACCCAAAGGCGGATCACGAAAACTCAGACCCGGCCTGGAAATGATTAAAGAAAAAGATTGAAATTCGTCTCAATCTCACAAGCTAAAATGCTTTATGGTCACACAATGTTCATAGGCGGCAAAAGCCAGAAAGGACAGTGAGATATATGAATGTGGTGTATCTAAACTTACAAATAAATTACTTACGTACGATCGCGTGTTGGGTGTAAAAAGAATGACTACGGCGCCATTTTTACGTGGTAAAAGCTACTGTCTAGGGTAGCGTGACAGTGCCTTTGCTAGCCACTACACAGGGAGAATTTTGATAGTTTTCTGAGCCTACACTGACTGTCATTAACTGGATTGCGGTTGGATATCGAAAACATGCATTTTTCAAAGTTGAATGTTGAATTGCGTAAACTTGGATGTTGAATTGCGTAAACTTGGATGTTGAATTATAAACTTGGATGTTGAATTGCGTAAACTTGGATGTTGAATTGTGAAACAAACAATGTCAAATCGTCAATTGGAGTAGAGAAATTGCAAACTTAAATGTTGAATTGCAGATGTAAGTACAAATTGTAAAACTACAACGTCGAATGCCAAACGTACAAGCAAAATTCAAAAGTTGAATTTTGGCCCCGATGGTACGCCATATTTTCCCGCACTCACAACTGGTTACATGTTTTCCCGCGCTTGCAACTGGTTGCATGTTTTCCTGTGCTTGCAACTGGTTACATGTTTTCCCGCGCTTATAACTGGTTACATGTTTTCCCGCGCTTGCAACTGGTTGCACGTTTTCCCACGCTTACAACTGGTTACATGTTTTTCCGCGCTTGCAACTGGTTGCACGTTTTCCCGCGCTTACAACTGGTTACATGTTTTCCGGCGCTCACAACTGGTTGCACGTTTTCCCGCGCTTACAACTGCTTACATGTTTTCCCGCACTTACAACTGGTTACACTTGGTAACGCGTTTCTCGGCTCTGGCTACTGGTTACGTGAGGTATCGCGCTCACCGATTTTTTTGCTGCGATTTCAAATAACTCATTAACTCCCCATTCTTACCTTGACTGATTCCTCTTCTTTTCACAGATACCGATGAATCATTCTTGGCTCATTGTGCTGTCTTTAAGACCATGAATTATAGCGGGGACAAAGATTTACTCCTTCAAGGAAGATAATACTGAGAAAATTATTCTAATTTGGGATTGCTGTTAAAGGGCCCTAGTCAGCCACACCTGTGTTTCTGTTTACACGCGAGAATTTGGCTTTTATATTTTATTTGGAGCCTGTCGAAACGAAGAAAAATCACTGTGAAATTACTCAATATAATTAAACATACCTTCAGGAACACAGCTTACAGTAAAACAATAAGAATTCACTTCACCATTCATGCTATATCAATAATTTCAATGTCATCGAAAATGGCGGAGGCTGACTATGTACCTTTAAAAGATCAAGAGTCTTGAAAGAAATACCTGAGTTTTCAAGTATTGAACTGTTCTGTGCATATGGGCTCGATTTGCGCCGCTGTTATATTGAAATGAGGCTAGCTGTATTTTGCATTTTTTTGTATATGGCAATGTTATTTGTTGAAGATACGTTTAACGTTCGTGCATGTTCGTGCAAGTTCTAAAAATGACTTATTTTAGAAATGAAATGGACCTTACCTTAAAATTGAAAAGACGCGTGTAGACATCATAGGAAGCAGCACGCTAACAATTCAAGCTCAAAATATGCAGAAGGGCAAACACAATTTCTAAAGGCACAGATAGCTACCTACCAGACTTTTTCCCTCTTGTTTTTGTTTCAGTGCATGCAAGTTATAACAGTGCTCTCTGTCTCAGCCACACAGAGAGGACAGAAATGACCCAGCTTTTGACCATGACGTGTAGCAATTGCAACGTGTGTCCAATGTGCACAGCAGCGGCTTCATGGTCATGATGGTTCTGTGATGGTTACACGACAAGTCGTTGTACAGAAGCGGATCTAAGGGGAGGGCACAGGGGGTACGCACCCCTCCCCCCCCCCTCCTGAGATGAAGCCTTCTTCTTCGTTTTTGCTTGTAAAATTTGTCTACCTCACCGGTTAGTGACGTCATTCCTTAGAGGTGCACCCCCTCCTGAGAAAAATCCTGGATCCGCCCCTGTTTTATTTTCCAATTTTATTGCTATGGGAACAAGCGAATTTAGATGGATTCCGCCCATACTTCGAGCAATAAGTGCAAAAATATTTTTTACTGAAAGTCTACTAACAGCACGGTAACTTTTTGAATATTACTTTAAACATCTCACTGTAATTCATGTCTCTAGGTGACCCCGCGATTAAATCCTCAAGCATTCTCGAGAAAAGTAATGCCAAACCTCGTAAAAATGCTTAATGAGTTTGTTGTTGTGTTTTCAACGAACGCGAAACGTGCGTTTTAAATGTAATATGTATAACTTCACGTTCAATTTTCTCTCCCGGGGTCAGCCTCGATAAGTTCTTCTCACCTTGATTCAAAATATTACCATGCTATGAGGGTTTTTTGGTAACTTTATTTTTCCTATTGTTGCTCGAATGTTCTGCGGAAATCATCTTAAAATAGCTATGATTTGTTGTTCTTGGCTATTTGATCGGATTGATCATCAGTTTGGTTTGGAAAATGTGAACACTAGAAATTTCTTCAGTTTCGCATCAGTAACATAGCGAGTTGTGTTATAACGTAAGACCCCCTTATGTCCGACTAAAAGCTATCGCAAGTGTTACATGCAGTGTTAGTGCGACGATAAAGATTAAATCCATGCAACGAGTCACCATTTTGCCTCCAGGACGCATCCAGACACTTCTTGAAATGAAACGCGTTTATTCAAAAGCAACGACGACAACGATGCCGAGGACTACTCGAAGTAAAAAATGAATTTATATTTTACCAACGAAATTTGCCACTGTCTACATCTGTTCAGTTCGCCAATGGCTCTAAAAAACGTGCTTAAGCTAAATATGCAATGACGGAGTTCAATTCCAAATGAAAATACGAAAAATTAGCCACCGTCGTCCACGTTTCGTAGACGACGCAGAATTTGGTCATTTCACGTTGTTTTGGAGAGGACGGCAAAGAAATGTATAAGGATTTATAACGCACGTGCACAGCCATTGTTTTGCTCATTAAACCTTATGTTTGGCGACGATCTCGTTGCCGTCGTCGTCTTGGTTTGCTTAGGCCCCGTCCACACTAATCCGTTTTCAAACGAAAACGGAGCTGTTTTGCTCCGGATACGGCTATCGTCCACACTACAACGCCGAAAACGATCACCGAAAACGGAGTCATTCGAAAACGCTCTCCAGAGTGGAGCGATTTGGAAACGATGCTTTTTGAAAACGCTGTGTTCTAGTGTGGACGGAGAAAACGATGCTATCTGAAAACGGTGACGTCATCAAAATAGACACGACTAGGCGCCAGACCACTCGACCGTGAGTATCAAGAATGGCGCCAATTTCGCGGGCCGATATATTGAAATGCGCATATGTCGAGTTCATTTGAGCGTGCGCACTGAGGTATAAAAGTGTTTTCAAAACGGATACAGCGTTGTAGTGTGGACGGGCGAAAATGATACGAAAACGATAAGTGTGGACGCAAATCTTTTTGAAAACGGATTAGTGTGGACGGGGCCTTAAACTTCCTAATGTCAACCGGCAGATGTACCGGGATTATAGCAAACTGACTGAAGTGTGAAAACTAAGTGCACGAAAGCCGGACGCGCAAACACCTGAAACCAGCAGGTGGAAACAACGGGGACGAACGTGTCGGCTGCACCCCTGACTAGTGCAGTGGTGTCACCCTTGAGATTTTTAGCGTATGTTATTTATTGACTGATTGAGTTAATGTTCTATACACACATACAAGGTGAGTAATAAGATCTTGCAGCAAAATTATTATTTAAAACAGCACTAAAGAAATAATCAGAAACGAAAACATTTCCGCGTAACGACGAAAAAGAAAACTATCTTAGCTTGGGCGCGGGTAGACTGAAACGGAGACTGAAAAGCCTTTTTTCAACCGGCCCTCTGAAAAGTTGCGACAATTGCTTCAGTTTTCAGAAGTAGACCGTTCACAGACTTTCTTTACCTCGTGTGGTTCCCCGATTCCCTTTACCAGGGCTAACGCCCAGTGGGTCTTTCACGGGTTTCACATAGCACTTTAATTTACACTTCAGAGTTAATTCTCTGTTGCACCATTTGTGTTCATAGTGCTACGCGGCACAGTATTTATATGTACCCTTACTCTCTCTTCTCCGCGATTCGCCACCTAAATCGTTCCCGACTTTCTCTGTCCGACCTCGTAGCTCAGTCGGCAGAGGAACAGTAGATCTAATCCTGAGGTCGTGGGTTCGATTCCCACCGAGGTCAAAATAATTTTTTCCTTACCTCGTGTGATTTCCTGATTCCCTTTACTAGGGCTAACGCCTAGTGGGTCTTTCATGGGTTTCACGTAGCACTTTCATTTCACCTTCACCTGTCCCCTGGCGCCAAGATGGCGCATAGGGCCTCACTTTAATTTACACTTCAGAGTTAATTCTCTGTTGCACCATTTGTGTTCAGAGTGCTACGCGGCACAACATTCATATGTTCACAGCCTACTTCGACTTGGTACAGATAGCATATTGGATGCACAATTCCAGGAAATGAAAATGACCTTACTGTTTAAATTATGAAAATAATCCTGGATCAGATTGAAATGCCGAGAGAGTAGCAGCAGATTGTTTTTGACGATGAACGTGAATAGCTCTAGTTTAGGTCTACTCAGGCCTCGTCAGCACTACGCGGGAGGAATTTGAAAATGGAGCTTCATTACTTTGGTTAGACCTGCCGTCCTTCGAAAACGCTCTTCGGCAAACCGAAGGAATCTTCACCTGCCCTGGTTTCGCTCGATCTCAAGTCAAAAATGACCAGTAATTGTTGCGTTTTTAATTCTTCCCGCGTAGTGTGGACGCAAAACTTTTGATGCCGCGTTGTCCACTTATGTCCAGGATTGAACGCAGGTACAAATTTTGCGATTTTTCGTTAAACTCTACCAGATATACAAAAATCTGCTGCCTCAACGATTTTTCGGTACGTTATGCAGTGCTGAAATTTACAATTTTATGCTAATCGACCAGCAAGCACCGGCTTGCGGATTTTACAAAATTTACAAAATTTAGGATTTTTCGCTACCTTCACGATTTTTCAATAGGTCATTGTGAAATTTGCGATTTTTTGCACTTCTTTGTAATGCAAATTCCACCTACTAGTGCCGACGTGCGGACCTGCGGATTTTACAAAATTTGCGATTTTTTTCGCAGTTAACATAACACAAAAGGACCGCCAAAGACGACAAGCATGTTTTTGTTCTCTCTGGAACGATTTAGCGGGATGAAAATATGCTATTACCGCATACATGTAACACACAAAACAAGATAGCAAGCTGTATGTTTCTCTCGTTCTAAGGCGTTTGTTGTTGACCGAGTATCGTATTCGTGAAACCTCTGTTTTAGATTCCTACGGCGTAGTGCGGACCGAAAACATTTGATGCGTTTTCAGGGTGAAACCTGCGCGTTTTCAGATTCCTCTGGCGTAGTGTGGACGGGGTCTCGGAGTCGTAATGAAGGAGCTCAAGCAA